>WEDG01012845.1:0-51398 GCA_017591395.1 Schistocephalus solidus
GGCCTTAAATATACAATTTATTTATTTATTATTTTTAAGTATGGTGTGATGAGTGGCTGTTGAACCTTAATCTTAACAAATGCCAATTAATCTGACTGCGGTCTAGTTCCAGAACGATGATTAGGTTTGAATATCAGTATTTCATCAGTGGTCACCAACTTGAGGAGGTAAATGTTCGAAAGGATTTGGGTATACGGATAACGCCCGCTCTCAAACCATCGTCACACTGTGCGAATATAGCAAAGAAAGCTATGTGTATCTTAGGCGCAATCAGGAGACCCTTCGTTAAATTTGACGGAGAGATTTTTGGGCGCGTGTTTGGAACATTTATCTGGCTGGTGTTTGAATATTGCGTTCAGGTGTGGCGCCCCTGGACGAAACATGACTACGCTCTGTTGGATAAAGTTCAATGGAGGGCGATAAAATTAGTCAGCGGATTGGAGTGCCTACCCTATAAGGGCCAACGAAAAAATACATAAAATTTTTCCTCTCTCTTATAGGCAATACAGAGGGGATATGATCTTAGTCTTCAAACTGGTCAGAGGAGTTGATTGTGCTCTTCAGATGGCTGACTTTTTTGAATTGGCAAACATGACAAGTCTCAGAGGTCACCAATACAATCTGAAAAGAAAACACGCCAAATTTTAAGTGCGGGCCAATTTCTTTTCCCAACGGGTGATTGAAGAATGGAACAAACTGCCAACTTCAGTTGTTCAGGCTGAAAGCGTTGAAATGTTCAAAAGTAGACTTGATAAATTTTTACTTTATGGACATAAATTTAGTCGACAGCAATGATCGATATACTAAAACGACTATCGTCGTGCAATATTTGCATATTTTTCTAGCGTCTATCTGTAAAAATGGTTTTCAAACGCTCTGCTTTTCTCCATTATATATACTTAATTATACTGAATTAAAAGGAAATTATGTTCCTCTGTGATCCCTCCTCCCATCACTTAAATCACGTTGTTCCTGGCTGCGTGATTGAACCTAACCTGAACGACCGCTCTTCTCAGTTCAGTCACTGGGGCCAACGTCATACTGAAGGTTTTGATGGCCAAAACTACGTTCCTCAGTCCATCTCTTTTGCCACTCATTCACGACATGCGCACCCTTCAAACCACTCGTCCCTTCCCTCCGCACACCGGCTTCCAGGGCGAACGTTTGGCCGTGACATAATACGGTACTTACCGATCTTGGTCCGTGGGTATAAATACTTAATTTTCATGATGGATTATTTACGAAATGGGTCGAAGCTGCACCCCTCCTCCACCAAAAGGCGGCGTCCGTCACGTATGGCATTAGACGTACGTTGGTCAAACGTTGGGGTGCCCCATACCGTTCCATTCAGGCTGCGACAGTAATTTTGACTCTCAACGAATGCGAGAGATCTGTGACACCGTGGACACCGGGTTTGACGGTGCCAAGCAGTGCCAAATCAATAAACCTATTTATTTAAATATGCAAAACGCAGACAAGGCCTACCAGCCTGAGGACAACGGCATCGTCGAAGGGACCAATCTTAAAATTCATTACCTCTGGCCAGCTTTTGCTAAGGATGGACAAAAATATGACTAGGAGGCCTAGCTACCCCTTTGCCTCATGGCTTACCGAGGTGTGATCCATTCATCCACAGAATTCACACCCAACCACTCATGGACTAGTCGCAACCTCCATCTTTCGGTTTACATCCGCTACCCTTTACCAATCCCAGACCCAACAACACCCCCGAGCTTCGTCATAGACATCCGCGAAGTTATTCTTTCCGCACCAAATTCTCCGTCCACGCCCTTGGCACCACGTCAGATTACCAAAAGCAGCAGTTTGACCGACAAACATCAAGCACTGCATTCCAAATCAGTGCCCTGGTCATATATCATAACACCACACGCCCTTCTGGCACCTCTGCAAAGTTCCACTAACCCTAGCGGAGACAGTTGGTGATTTCAACATCCACCTCCAACCACGGTACTCCTCCGTGACGCCACGCTTCCCAACTCATCCTCGTTTATTTCACATTTCTTGAAATTGAAACCCTTTTGAGGCAACCTTACTGCTTGTAAACCCGACTCCGTGCCATCCTGCCCGCGGAACAAGTACCTCATAAGCCAATATCCATACCCTTACCATTTGACTCTAGCAGCAATGAGGATAGAGGTACACCGCCGAGGGGAGGCTATGTAACATACAAAGTTGGAGTGCAGTCGTTTTAATTCAGTAGTTTCCTTCTGATGCTATTTCCAGAATCTGGCTTCTCCACCGTCTTGTTTCACGTGTTTGTTCCGTCGTCGCGATAAATTCCGTTCTATTAACTGTATTTTTCAATGATTTGTATACTGTTTTCCAATTATGTTAAATTTCTGTACCGTTTCAATAAACCCTTTGTCTGTGATTGGTTATTCGACATTAAAGATGTCACATGATCATAATTTTTCCGATTCAATTCGTATATACTTATCAAAACTTTCAGACGAAGCTGCGATCGCTTCATCCCCCAATCAGATAAAGCCCTATACTCCCAAGGTAGTCGTGAGGCACACCCTAATGCCCCCCTAATCGTTCAGATACTAGCTCTTAATATACCTTGGGAGTTCTGCACTGAACGAATATCTCACGATTATTGGCCCGTGAGATATAAATAGGTTATATAAATGGAAATAAACGCTATGATGAAATGATGCAATTATGAGAAACTGAAAAAAAACAAGATGCAATTCAGGAACCATTTACATAAAAGGGCATGATAAGCATGGTCGGGTTTGTTGTCTGTTCATACTTAGACAGTACCTTCCGGTGCTAACCAAATATTAATTCTAAATTCTAAATTCCATTTACGAAGTCACCACTTTCTCAAACCGAGTGTTCCGGTTCTGTTTTTTTCTGCCTTCAATTCAGTTCAGTTCAGTGTATTTGAGAAAAATAGGCTAACGCCTTTGAAATCCCTATTTGATACAGAAAGTCGGAAGAATAATAAGCAATGTAAAAAAGTTACAGTCAAGTGAATGCAGGCAGATGTACGTGGTACACGGATATTGTTAAGGTAAAGTAGTCACATAATCTTCCTGGTGCAGCAACATATGTATGTCAAGCCGATGTTTAAATATATCCACAGACTGGGACATTACAATCGCCTCAGGTAGGTTATTCCACGGTTTCAAGACACGGTTGGTGAAAAAATACTTCCTCACATCCAATCTTACTTGGGGCACACTTAGTTTGAATGAATCGCAAAGCATGAAAGACGTTTTAAGCCTAACGAAACATTTTATGTTGAACAATATAGAGCTAAGCTTCTGCAATTCTGATATTATATCGAAAATCAAAATGGCAATCAAAATACGCAAATCTCAGATACATTCAACTCCCTCAGATCTTCCCGATGGACGACCCAACAGTAACCTTGAATTTCACCCAATTTTGAAACTGAAGCTGCAGTTACCGTGTGGCGCGGATGGACACACGCATTCCATTCAAGCTTCTTAAAATCACATCCAAGGCAGGGCTAGGATATGTTGGTAAACTTCATGCTGTCGACACAAAACATTCAACAGTCACACTTTCTAAAGGTTTGGTGAGTCTTATTTTCGAAGCGTATTAGTGAGAGTTGTCAGTTCGGCAAATGGAGACCAAATATATCCTCAGGTTTATAACTATGTTATTTTTCGTGGATCGGACATAAAAGATGTGTCAATGTTGGAAAATTCACCTCATGACGTCCTGCTGGAAAATGACTTAGCCGTACTTCATGTCAAGCGTATCCAAAATTCTATCTTGGTTTATTTTAGGTTTCCTTCAAGGACAGGGTGCTTTATGACAAAAAAAAGGTAATATTTATTAGTCAAAACAATGTTTTAGAAAACTCTTAATGTCCCTCAAGGTACTGAATTCATTTTTCGTCACATTCATAGACGGAGCCTGCGTCTGCGTTCAACCTCAAAAACCGACACTTCCATCTTCAAAGTAATCGCTCTCTTTCAATGCTCAGGCGCATTTTAAGCAAAAATGCAATATTTTTTAGTGTTGACTGACAGTAATGACTTTGAAAATGCACAAATTATGCCACCGTCCCCTGACTATCATTCTTATTCATTTCCTTTTAAACTTGTATTAGCAACTGTAATTACTACGGAAGAGCTCAGCCGGGCGAGAAACAGACTGATTCTAACGCAAAGACCCTCGATTCCCATAAAGACCACAGTGGTATCTCCTCGCTAAAGCAATGGATGGGTTTTAAACCGGCTAACTTCAAATTATATAGGGAAAGAAGACGGCAGACATTCAACAGTAGTTAGTGAAAACTCTGCGCCAGGAGAAAATGACTTCAGATCCATCTGCCGTCGACATTATTTCGTTTCCATTGAAAAAAATTGGATAAATTACCATCAATGCGGAGCTTTATTATTCTCAAATTGCCATTCAAAAATAAAAGTGTACAGCGAGTTCGGCTCTGACTTATTCGCTCTAGGTATATTACAACTGAGTCCTTGTTAATAAAATTCCTCGCGTGTTGGGTGCTAGAAAACTAAATTATCCTTCGGACGTTCTGACTTTGTGGGAAATACACCTATCACACTTTTAAAACCGCTGCTGGTTTCAATTCACTAGTATTACGCGATTATTCGCTATTTTGACCACGACTAGTCTCCCATTTTATTGTAAATCACAATCCGTCAACTGAACCTAGATTTTAACCTAGGCTACCAATCCACCGAACGCAAGTGGGTGTGATTACATTGAAAACTGGAGACACGGGAATATTCGAAATATTTTAAATACATCCAGGAATACCGACCCTGAAATTTTTCAGTACTGAATTGCCGGCTTAATCATACTGACCAATTGAGCTTAAATATATGAAATCGGAGTGAATATATGGAAACCACGTTCGGAAAGCCGACTCTTCCGGACTAGACTTTCCCCACGATGAAGGTAGAGCACAAAGCAAACTCTGACGTGCGCGTGTCAAGTGAGATATGCGACCGCCCGCTATGCCCCCTAGCGCTCATCTCGAGACTGACCTTGTCCTTCATCTTACATCTAAACGTTCCTAGCAAGAACTCACGTAACATGAAACAATTATTACAGCCGTAACGTGTACTTGTAGCCCTTATTAATAAGGAATCCTGAAAACTATTAAAATGAAATAAAAACGCGGTACATTGGTGTCCCCAACTGCTGCTGGCACCAAATTAGAGGATTTTGACTATAACGCGTTTTCTGAGATGAAAACTGCTCGGCAAGTTATTCGTTCTTCCACTCCAACAGATACTTTTTGGCTGGTTTTAAACTATTAGTGGCGCGCGCAGCAGTTGGAAAAAGAGATTATTGTATGATTGTTTCGCAGGACTATTTACTTTAGGTGAAAGTTATTGATACAAAGCATAAAAATACAGCGTCGTTGGGTATTGGCTTATGCTTGCGCATCAAAAGCAAAGTGATTGGAGCATCCATAATGCACAGTCATCAGTGCAGAACGTGCCTGCTTGCCAATGCACTCGCGCAACCACAAGCGGTCGGTTTTAAAAGAAAAAGCGCTTGTCATACATATTTACAGAAATGTCCTCGAATCTTCGGGAGGGGATGAATAAAGGAAGAGCACGGGCAGCAGCGAGTTAATTTACGGTGCCACTGTTGGAAACAGAGGAAGAAGAGGACCAACAACCGCAACGTTTCGTATGACGCACTCTGGCTGACATGTCGCGCAGAGCATTACCCTGAGCCTGGACAACATGCATCAGCTTGGCAACACGACGCTCCAGCACGCGGATCTTTTGCACCAGGACTGATATATCCTCGCCGCCGGCGGCGGTGGCACTGAGTAAACGAAAAGAGCAGCGCTTTAGATCAATTGTTTTAAAAGGAGACATTAATGCAAGGGGTATTTGGGTGTACAAACCTTTGAAATTTCCGGGAAGTCACCCATTCCGGTTGCGAACTAATAGAAGCAGGTGCGGACAACGAATAGGACTCGGGATGATGATGTCTGGGTGAGATGAGTGGAGAGTTCTCCGGCGAATTTTCCATGGATGGCAGCGACATGGGGCGTGTCCTGCTACACTCCAGTTGGATTGATATGTGGTCTGTAGAGTCTTCAACAGGACTGGTGCTCGTAGGGGCTCTGTGGATCTGGAGTACATCAGGTAAATCGCAAAGTCAAGTCCGTAAAGTCATTTCATATCTAGTTGCACAGATGACGAGATAATGTTCGAATGTAACTCTCGGCCATATTTGACTGTCGCCCCATAAAATCTACAGTTGGAAACATACTAAAGTTTGCTGATTTGAAACTATTTAAAGCCGACAGCAAATTAATGTCCGCTTATACAACTCAGATCCAGGGCACATTGAAGACACTTGTGGAAAAATGTGCGTGGCTATGTGAGGAAAACACTTTGCAAAAGGTGGTACAGGATTTTCCTGGAAAAGGTAGCTCAATGTAGCGTTCGGCGACCAAGCCAAGTGTGATTAAACTCAAGACTAATGGTGGGGGCCTCGTAGCTCAGTTGGCTAGAGCTTTGGCTGTACTAAAGACTTCCCCATTGCTTGCGTGGGTTCGAGTCCCACCGAGGCCACCGAGTTTTTAACAAGTGGGTCAAATGCATTCAAATCTGTCAAAATCCTCTAGTAATTAACTGTGCCTAGCATTCATGTGGTGGATTCTAGATTGATTGCTTAGGAAATCCTGCTTGGGCAGTCAGCTTACTGTTTCAGAATTGGTGGATTCCATACGTTGCAGTAGACTGAGTGGGAAACTTGACCCATGCGTGATTAAACCCACGGCTCCCGTTGGGGGGACTCGTAGCTCAGTGGGCCACAAGGCCTACATGCGAACCCTGCGTGTGAACTTGGGTAATTATCACTGAGCGGAGGACTGCAGGTTGATATTCGTTGCCTCAAAGGCACTATGAATTACAAAAGGTGATCCTGGTACAAGAGGTGGTCACTTCCTCTGCGCAGGTTTTGAGATGGCTGTTTTAGTCGTCTGTGCCTACTCTCCGTCCACAAGATGAACCGTCGGACACATCGCAGGCAGGAACGATATCGGAGTGAACAGCGAAAGGACGAGTAGAATAGGGAAGAAAAGTCGATAAAGATGGTAAGACTCCGTTGGAAACTTTCGGCTTAATGGCCTTCGTCGTCCAACTATACCTCCCGCAAGCCCCAGAGTTGGGTAGTGGTCACCAGGACTAAATGTCGCATCTAGTAGGGTAAACTAGTCAGCACCACACACAGAAACGATTTGACGTGACCGAGTGTGGAAGGGTGATTTTTAAGTCCGATAAAGCAGCAATTATTGTTGCTGCCACAAATAAATTAAAGAAACAATCATAATGTCATTACGAAGCCAAGCGCGTCCTGGACTTAGAGAAATAACCTTTTCTGGAGTGTGATCAGTCAAACCCAATCAGGAATAAAGACTTTGGGCACGCAAAATGCGGTACAACTGGAGTCCTGCTATCACTAGGCGAGATTAGACAGGTTAACGAATTTCTAGAGGGGCATGAGTCACATATAACGTCACACAGACGGACAAGATATCATTCCACCTTAACGCCATTTATTATTCACTGATAAGACTTCGATACAGGACGAAACAAGGGCATTGCCTTGTGTTGTGGAGCTCCGGTCTAGAGTGCCTACTGATGGGCACATGTAATAGATTATTACCGACCAAGTTTTATGCAGAAACCTCCCATCTCGCGGGGAATGAGGTAAATTTAGGCTTTAATGCAAACTATTTCGGTGGTCTTCGTTTTTTATTAGCAAGGCTCGATTTCGGTACCCACGGGAGACCGACCACGGAAAAATAAGCATTAAATAGATGTAACCCACCAATAGGACCCCAGTAAAACGTGATCTACCTAGTAATTAAAAGATCAATAACTAAAGGTATTGATGATTGTTTGGATGAAACGCGAATGCTCTTTTAAATGGTTTTTTGTTGTAAACGGCAGACACCAGTCAACTACTTAAAAACTAGTAAACAGGGGGCCTGACAGTAAGGCGCAGATTGGCTTAAGTGAAGTACAAAATTTGACGAGTCCTCTTCACAACTAACTAACCTGGGGACGTCACTCGGAGGTTCCTCACTGCAGGTGTCGTCGTACAGTTAACTCGTCAGTCGGCAGAATTTTTTACCTTAACTGGAGGTATTCACCTGATGCAATCAGGTAATTTACAGTCGTTAAAAACCGCAGAAAACGGACAAATCTAAACAGCCGAACATTAAAAAACATTGTACAAGACGAGCACAGGATTTAAAGATCACCCTTATGTGGAAACAAACCATGAACTGTAAGTACGCTTGGGATTAGTGCGCAAAAACCCTAAACTCAGGACGATGCAAGTTACCAAAGCGAGCTCACACATAAAACGATTAGATTAGGCAAACCGATTCCTCAATTCAACAGTACAGTGCTATACGCATGGGCTGACACGCCTTCGATGTCACCTAGTATCCTGTAAAGCCACACTTCAATGTTGACAGAAGAGGTAGGCAGTAAGCTCCTTGCGGTTAACGGGACTGAGTTTTTGATCTAGAGCGATCTGGTATGAGTCGGCGCATTTGGCGGCTTAAGCATACACTGCCAGATGGAAACCTCGGCACCGAGGGCAACCTAGACCGTTTATATATCAGATGTGGTTCGTGCTGACTAAAAAGAACTCCAGTCGTAGGACACATGCGTAAAAGGAAAGACGCGACAAGAGCTTACGTTGTTAAGTTAAAAAATTGCAAAGTGTTTCATGATTGTTACACCGAAGGACAATGAGTTAAGAGATTAAACCCATGAATACCTCAGGACATGAAGATTTATCGAGGTGATTTTGAAACGCCTGAGAGGAGCTGTGACCACAGCAACCCGCACGTGTTGCGTGTTCTGGAGGATGAAGAGGAGAGTCTATGTTTGCCGGGCAAACGCGGTTACCCCCGGAATTCTCCTCCAATAGGCTCTGCATTAGTTCTAACTCTTCTTCGGTGTACTCACTGTAGTCAATGGGCGCATCCACAGCAGCTACGGTAACCGTCTCCGTACCCGGCTCGTCACACTCAATTTCTGGGGTAGCGGTCTCTGAGTAAGCCGAAACCGTTTGCTGGTGCTGTGGTTGCTGCTGTTGATGTGACTTAGCTGGGGTCAAACAGGCCGCGGTTTGCACCAAAATGCAGTTGGAACCAGCGCTTGTGCCCGTAGAGCATCCCTGAAAAATAAAACATGACGAAGATTGGATGAGATTACACATTGGTGGATGGTTCCCACCAATCGGTTACTGGACTCAATCGTTCGGTCCTATCTTGCGGCTCACTATCGAGCCCTACCAGCATCCGCACAGCCGGCAGTATTATAGGCAGAACATTAACGAAAAGAAAAGGGCGATTTGAATGGCCACTTGACTTATAAGCCATCACCGGCGTTTCAACACCTAAGGATCGAACCTGCGACCCGTTGATTAGAAGTTAAACGCTCTGCCCCGTTGTCTTTTCCTTTTCGATCGATTAGTGGATAGCGCCCGCCGATCGGTGAGCTACACAGTCAAACATCCTGAAATGAAGAGTTGCGCGGAGGGGGAGGGGAAGACTACGGCATGAAAGAATAAAGAAATAATGATTAAAAAATAATATTTTCTTCGAAGTCGCATTGGCGGGGTGAATCGTACAGCTTCAAGAAAACCGGTTTCAAAGTCAGCAACGGTTAAACGTATCGTGAATCAACGTCTAATACAAATAAGTGAGGTCATGCATAGACCATCTGCGCGACGGTCTACTTATCCTCCGGCACAGTGACGTTTTTTGGCAGCCCTTAAAGTAAAAGACAACCTCGAGGTTACCGGATCGCCTCTCGGCTCAACAACAAATAGACCATGCTGGGTGGCTTGCTCCTGCGATTTACAACCCCAATATGGGAGTAAAATGGTTGAGGAAGTCGATGCAGTAAGTGAGCAACTCTGGTCAACGCAGTATGTCTACAATAAATCCTATCCTTGACTTCTTCCGGCTGGCCAATGACAACACAGATTCTAACCAGCATCACTGAAAACTTCCGGTGCAGCTACAACTAACTGAAATGAGTTACCCACGAGGACAGGGAAGGCCGCAATGAAAGTTCCTGGCTACTTTGACGTCATTAATTAAACATAATTCAACTCTAGACTGGAAAACCCGAAAAATCTCTTTTCCCATCAGGCACTTTCAGGTTGATTTTGCGGAAGATGACTAAGCGGTGAGAAGTTGATTTTTTTCCTCTTAAGAACAAAAAGCAGGAAGAAAGTATATTAGTCTTAGCTCATGGACCGTCCCATATACGAACTTATAAATAATATAAAAAAGATAAGCGGCTGTGTAAAGTGGCACAGCGTAGCGCAATCGGGGCGAGCAGGCATAGAAGGATAGATGGGAAGCAGATAAGCATACTGAGATACGAAGTTATTGGAGAGCAAGACCTTACAAGGGAAGTAGCAGTCATCCTGTGACTAATGTGACAGCTGGCGTTGGCACTGTAATGACGATTTCGTTATAAAAGATGGCGTGATCATAAACTTTCCCGAATGGGCTAATCACAGCCCATAGGGCACGCAACCAAAAAGCATGACAAAGACAACAGCAACCGTTCTTTGACAGCCTCACCTTGCGGAATCAGTAGCAAATTCAGTATAAAGTTGTAAAGAAAGCGTTCTAAAACTTAAGCACATACAGCAATGAAACACTGGAGCACAAGCGCATAAGCAATGGAGCTCCTAATACTTGTCCTCGGACAGTCTGCGAGTACGTCCGATCTAACGGACCCCAACGACGTCACGGACTGAACTTCCTCACGTCTCATGATTTGCGGCAGCGGATTTAAGGAGCTCTACTCAGTTTCTTCTCCACCAACGGAGACTGAAAAACGCCATGCCTGAACCAGCTGTGTTGAGACAGGTTTTGATGTAGCAATCACGTCGCTATCTCCAGGTTGCTAACATACACAACCCACTATATAAGTGACCAAACAACCTGGGTCACCTTTCTTCAAGGGCCTAAGACATCTGCGCGGTGACGTCACGGCCAGTTCCAAAGATCTCGTACGAGCTAAAGTCAGCGTAATTCACTAGATGGATGGTTCTCAGGCAGTGGTGGTCAAACACCCACAACTTCCGCTCGTCCTGCATGCGCAAAGCCTAGCATGTACAACCAAACAGGAAGATTTACCAGACGGATTAATGGTACGCAACGAAATCTGCCGTGATCGAGATATCGCGTAGACTCCATAGGTCCTTTTTAAGGGTCGCAAAAACCCTGCGAGTGACATCAAATTGGGTGACAATGGCATCCTTACTCTGTCACTTGTGGCAGCGACCCGACCCCAAGGGATTTTAAACCGCCCACTCCTCGCCAAAGCAGTAATCTGGAGGGATACCTTCTTCAGGTCAGAAACTAGGATAAAGAACAACAATCTTCCTAGCATTTATGGATAAACCGACCTCTTTCGCTCGCGGAACTACATTCCGTAGGTCACAGAGTCCAGCATCAAATACTAGGGGACCATTCCCGATGGAGTAAGTCGGTTAGCATACTACTTGTGCGCACCACTGAGTCAGGGTTGCGGTGGACGTCGGTTTTCGTGGATACCGAAGCAGAAATCGTAGTACTGCAGTGAAACAGTTCATGACCATTTTCCTGGGGTTTTCGAGCACACCCATGGGGATTGCTAGCCCAAGGTTGCCCCTATCAGACCACCTCTGGCCCAAGATAACGAGCGATAAGAACATGTGGTCACAACGGATCGGCACTCCCCTGTATTCTAACGGGTAACACGTTACAGTGGGTTTTAAGGTGTCTGACCAGGGGAACCTTGACCGCAAAACAGAGTCGCAACGAGAACACTTGAGAGCTTTACTAAGCGACAGTGCGGTTTTGTGAGTAGGTGGGGTTAGTCGTAGTGATGGTTGGCACCGAAGATTGCTGCCCGGACTTTCACTACGTAGTATCACGCCCGACCATCTTCGCCAAACGTTTCTGAAGGACGCTGTACCATATAGTACACATGTCTCCGAGGCCACAGAACGTATGGCCGCGGAGTTTAGCATCGGTGTTGCCCACCGGCTAGAAACTACCAGATACAAAAGAGTCATGTGAATCACGGAGCAATTGAATGCGGTCAATGGATAAGGCATAGCTGATCAGATTACACGGCAATATAGTATGCTACACCACACAAGGCAGAACAGAAAACTGACACATGGACGTTGGGGTAAAAAGGGCGGCAAAAAGAGGAACCACTGTATCTCTCGCTGAGCACACCTTGAGAAAAGACAAAGGATTTAACTTCGCAAAACAAGACGGGTCAAGATCCGCTCAAAAGCTGTAATACCGTTCATGACAAGATGGCGCGGTCAATGGCCCACGGCCGACGCGCCGTGATGCACGAAAAAACTGTTCATTTGTTATTTTATCGCAGCTTCTCAAGATGGGCTTCATAATGGATCGAAAAGTTGAGAGCAATACACTGACGGTCTGGTAGATCGACTTCTCTTTATTGTAAAAACGCAGTGGCCAACCCAAACGGCTCAAAACATTAGAACTGCATCAGGATCTGAGTCCGGAGGCAGTGAGTGAACCTTCTTCCCTCTCCCTCCCATTTTCAGCCAATGATCACGCCTTTCAAAGATCGAATAAGTCTGGCGGAAGGAGTTGTGGGCTAAGGGTTGATTGAAAGTAGGAGGACTGAGATGGCTGATGTTATGGACGACTAGGCAGACCTCGTAATGAAAAGAACCAGCACCCACCTGATTGGTCGCCATACCGTTGATTATAAGACGGCCCAAAGTGGCAAAACCGTTGCCAACACCGCTAGAAGGGGTAGCGGTCTGGTTTCCGGAAAGGGATGATGCCACTGATGACTGTGCAGTCGTCGAGACAGTGGTGGTGGCAAGGGAGATGACACGTGAAGCTGTCGATAAACCGGGAATCAGAGAGATCTGGGAAGCAGGAGCAGAAGTACCCTTAAGTGCAGGCGTTGCTGCCACAACAACATGCTGACCACGTAGACAGTTGAGCAGTTCAGGACTCACGAGGGGAGAGGATAGTAACAAAGACTGAATAGAGGTGGGTCTCTCAGTGACGGAAGACGCCGGAAAGCTGCGGGTAGGAGGCAAAGGAAGAATGCGAAGAGACGAAGGTTGTCAAATGGCACACAATGCCTGCGTGTCCAAATATTTTACTCATCTGTGGAAATTTTCGAAGAAGATATGAGCAGGCACCTTCACAAATGCTATAAGCTTTGACAAAACAAACAACTGACGCATTTGGAGTCATATATGCTAACACTTGAATCAAACACATCGTCCACAGTTTGGATGTTTATATAAAAGGTAGGTATGGGTCGGCAATGGGTCAGTTGTTGATGATCTACTTCAACTGAGGAGCAAAGCAGATCGACTCGCACCGACTTCTAAGGAAATCGTATTTATGTTGGCTTTTGTTACTGAATGATGACTGGAAGAGTGAACGACGAGCACAGCAAATACTGCGTGCCTACGATACAACCGACTGAAACGAAAGCCGAGATAAACAGGAATAATATAAAGCTGTAAGACACCGGAGTAGGAATCACGCCCACCCCCCTGCGGTAAATTCCAAGAGGGCCCCTCAGCCCCGTCACCTAACCTGAATAAAACCCTGATCCTACCTTAACCATAGCTTACCTGTAAAAGTAGGAACAGCCAACATATCAGAAAAAATATGACCTTAAATCGCAGTCAGTAGTGTCTCACTACCCCTTTATTTTGCAAAGTCTCTTCGAATTTTTATCAAGTTCATCTACGAGAGCTCATGTCACTGACTTGTGCCTGTCATACATTCAAGATCAGCCGATGCATAGTGTACGGTAAACAACGTTGATCAGTGACAGCGCCGTTTGTAGGCATGACACAAGCCGTCGTAAGGCACAGTAGATAAGTCCGGACACAGCTACGTTTCTAAAAGCTCGGTTACTCGTTAGCCTAGTTGATCGGCACGTCCACGAGTGATGAGTTATGGCATCGGAATTGGAACGAGTCCTCACTGTTAGCGACAAAGGATAATTTTAAAAGATCCTTCGGCATTCGTTGAAGAGCAATTTAGCGGTCAGTGAACTTAAAAACACAAAGCCCGCCCCTCCTACCCCTATCATGGTATAGGGCAAGCGATTATCACGCTGACTGGATCACTTCCCCGAATTACTTAACCCAATACCTCTGCATAAGAAGCGTCTTTGACCGTACCAGTCAATCTATCACTGAGATCACCTGAGATTAGAACATAGCTGCAGGCGGTGGCGAATTACACTAGAGTTCTTCAGACTTTTTGAACAACCTCGGAGGCTTCAACATGTGTAGCATATTGGGTCAGTTCAAGTGAACTGAAGCAGTGTCTTTGTACTCCCCTTTAAGCAACGGGACAAAATCGAATACCGCAATTAGAGGCACTAGCTTAGAAAATATATTTACGAGCATTTCCTTGAATAGATGTCCATCCACCATTGGTGCAGAAAAAAAGAAAAAGTTGTGCAGTTTTGACCAGACAGAGGCTGTCGTAAAGAAAATGAGTTTTTATCAGGAAAGAGTGGTTTGACTTGCCGAACCAGGCTGCAGTGTTCGACTATATATTGCAGAGCTATCTGAAGGGTCCTGCATGGGGCAGCATACGATTCCCTTACAACTTATGGACTTGATTACGACATGCCAGACCATGTTAACAACGGTTAAAGCTTACGATGAAGCAAACAGCTCGCCGTTAACGCTGGTTTTCGACAAGGTTGTGGGGTCCCACTATTCGCTCTCTCTCTCTCTCGCTATCTTTTTTTTTAATATGTAACAGATACAGTTCTGATTATTGTAGTCTCCGGTTATGAGAGCACTAGGGTAGAGAAAGAAGCTCTCATCTTGGGTCTTGACTACCTCGACAACATTGCTTTCCTTTAACATTCATACGACGAAATACAATCTGTCCCTTGTGAAAAAATGGTAATCTCCCACAAATTCAACCCAAAACTCAGTGCCGGTATAGCTCGCGTAATTTTTTACAACTTTAGACCATATGAAAACACATCGATTTCTTGGGTGGTCTGCGGACTCGAGGGGTTCAAGGGGGTGCCTCGCTACCTCATTTCTCCTGTGCCGTAGGCGGAGGAAATGGAGATAACCTGCAGAATTAAACTGCACAAAATTTGCGCTTCCCATTCTAAAGACGTATGTGGTCTCGCAGGAGGAAACAGGGGACAAGGATAGGAAGGTATACAGCTACAGTCCAAGTTTTCTTGCTTCCCGAGTGCTACATTTCGCCGCTACGTGCTGCTAACCTGAAGAAGATCGAGGTGATTGACAACTGGTGTCTCCGAAGAAAACTGCGGCTTCAGATTACGGACTAAAACTAGACAGTGGACCTCCACCGCCAACTTTCTGTTGGTATTGCAGTTAAAGACCGCAGTATGTGGTTTGATCAAGCCTTCCGCAACATCATCTCTCAAATCGCTGCCCCATTGGCGCCAGCACAGCCGTGGTTGGCAGAGGAAGGCGGGGCAAACATGTTACGTTGAGACGAGAGTTGTTAGAGGTTACCACTTTTGTTGCTGGGAACGGAAGGCCGACTGACGACAAGAACTGGGGAATTAGCCGTATTGCTTCCTCACGTCGTGCAGTCTTGACGACCAAACCTGAATGGGTGCCAGTTTACAAAAACATCCGTTAATCCACGAACTTGAATTACTACTCTATGGCAACTGGACGATAAAAAATTTAGCGCCACTGCACGAAAGAATGCGTAGGGGTGGCTAATGACCAGTGCTAGCAAGAAGTAGATGAAGTCGCTTAAGAGTTTACCTCAACGTTTGGATAGTTGAAGCCGGAGTATCTATCGAAGTAGTTATGGAGCAGGCGGCGACAGGACGCGTCTTCACGTCAGCTTCCGTAGTTGAGGAATTCGTAGCTCCTCGACTGTCGTGACGCGATTTCTCGTGCTCACCAGGCGCGCTATGACCACTGCAACTTGCGCTTCTAGAGCACGAAGATGACGAGGTTGGTGATGCTCCAGTCTTTGAATGGGCCTTTTTGTTTGCATTGGAGCAACTAAGGCAGCGGCAAAGCTTGCTGCAGGAAATTTTTGCCTGTGAAGAAAGTAGAGCCATGTATATATTTCTAAAACAATGCATACTTACAAATACGTAGTAGTAACGTAATGTGCTATTAAACTCACCAAATAGCATTCACAGTAATTTTTAAGGCAGTGCGACCGCTTACAACGGCAGCCGAGTAAGTGTTTGCCCTCATTACCCGAATTCGTCTCTAAAATAGGAGAGGCAAAACAAATTTATCGTCCGTCAAACAAGCTCAATGAGCACAGGCTCATGTGTATTGTGGTTTGAGTTTGCAGAGAAAATGCTGCGCATCGAATTGTTGTAAAAGCAGCTCTCTGATGAAGGGTTCAAGTGAATCTGGGGCAGTAGGAAAATGGTTCTTGCTCAGGTACCGAACACCCCTCCTAACGGCTATAGTGCCTTTATTCGATTTGTAATCTTCGGGCCCTCAGTCTAAAAATTAAATCGAGGATATGCTAGGCCAACGCAGATCCCCAAAGGGCGGAGATCTGACGCTACCTTCTCAGACGAAGTGCCAGAAGACGATCTCGGATATCCAAGTTCTAGAAGTGACTGGTATGCTCAGTGTCTTCTGTATGACGAAGAGAGTTCATTTTCTAATGATTAGTCATTTCGGGAGTAACTACTGAGCGTCCGCCAAAATCACAGATGATGCGATAAAAAATCAACCGAAGGAAAACCTTGAAAATATTCTTGAGTGCCTCAAAAGCAACCAAAGGGTTTGGAAAACACGTAAGGAAGACCGGCAACCAAGGTAATTTGTCATAACAATTGGCACCAACTTTCGAGGCTAAGAAAATGCAGGAGGCCCCGACATATCGACGAGCGTGTAAGCCATGCATCTTAGCAATTGGCAGTCTTCCAAGCCACGGTTGTTGGCGTGCTATGGTGGTCACATGCGTATTCGGTTGCTTGTAAAGGGAAATTAAGCGTTCGAACGAGCTTAATCACTCTTCTATCTCTAACATCAGGAGCCAATCAGAGTCGAGTTCACTGAATATGAGATGGGAAACAGATGCATTCGTGGCATAGGGCCTTTGTCCCGTATGCTAGACACATGTCTCTTAGCGTAAACTACACTTCCTCAGGGGGTCTTAGATTTACCATTGAATATTTTCCATATAATTTATGGGACGTCTTGACAGAGTTGAATAATTCATTTGACCCAATTGTGAAAAATTCGGCGGCCTTGGTGAGATTCGAACCCACGACAGAAAGGGGAAGGCTTTAGTACAGCCAAAGCTCTAGCCAACTGAGCTACGAGGCCCCACCAGGAGCCGTGAGTTCAATCACAGAGGGATCAAGTTACCTGTCCAGCCTACTGCAATGTAGGAAATCAATCAATTCTGATATAGTAAGCTAACTGTCGAAGGATGATTAGATTCACGGGTACCGGCAAAGCCTCGTAGCTCAAATGCCTAGAGCATTGGTTGTACTTAAGTCTTCGCCTTGCTGTCTTGAGTTAGAATCCCACCAAGGCTGCCATTTTTTGCAACTGGGTCAAATGAATAGAAGTAATCGCCAAAAGGAGCTATTAAGAGCCCGGACCGAAGATCGACTGAGTTGCGGGATTTAAAACAGCAGGAAGCGCCACAACGTCATGGCTTCAAGGGCTGCCCGCTAATGACCCAAGTAGGTGCTAGCTTGTAATGAGACAGAATGCAAGGTCTTTTTCTTCTTTATATGGTCCTTCCGATATTAGCTTCGATAACGAAGCCAAGACCAGTTTTTTAAATACTGGCTCATGTGCGCAAACACGTGAGTTCAGCCTCATCAGTCGTTGCGCCCACACCCAGTTACAGCCGCTTTGACCTGTCTTAGATGGCAGGCGTGGAAAACAAAGTGAGGTAGATGCTCCGTAGGTCATCACTGCGGCCCCTAGACGATTGTGACGTTTATAGTTTTTTGACGGATGGAATGCCATAAAAAAAGAACTTATTTCCCACTTATATAACATTGTGACGGTACCTGCTTTACTTGTTATTGGTCCCCACTCTTCAATCGCCAGTAACTGGCGAACGCGTGGTAGGTCCTTAGATCGTGCTAGCCACATATATATTTTTTTTACGTGGCTTTGCCGATCAAAGACGGAATATAGGTTCTTCGAGAAGCCTACATGAGATAGAATGAAGTTTGGATATCATATAGTCCTCTGCCTTATGCTTGATTAACCTTGAATTAAAGAATTCCAGTTAGTTTTAAGAAACCGTTTTCCGAGTGAGTTTCGGATGTTTACGGAAAGCCAGTTTCCTTATAATGACAAAGGAGGAGGCATCAATTAGCTATAAAAAAAACTTTGGAGTGGTTCCTGGTGGGGCAAGTACTGATGCTGTAGTAAGACAAACCGATTTTGGGTTTGAAGGCGCGTGGATTGCGGGCAAGTGCCATACGCATTGCAAAATCTCGAGCTCTTCGGGTGATGTCATCGGAGAGGTTGTTCCGACAGTGACGACAGTGGCAGCCCTCACAAGCCCGACCAGCAGCGAAGCAATCACAGTAGAGTTTGAGGCAGTTGGAACGGAGGCAGGAGCAAATACGCGACCGATTCGCGCCAGCCGCAGCTTCCAAATCCGCTTTAGTGGCCGCAGATACGGAGACATCAGCGTTGTCGGATAATTCATCGTCTTCATCCTCTTCGTCTTCGACTCCCCCGCCTTCTCCACTGTAGTACGATTTAACTGCATTCGGCAGCGATTTTAGGGAGAGGGTTTCAGTAGCAGAAGTCAATGTTTTTTGGTTATTACTTGTCACCGGAGAAACCGAATTGCTTGATTTGAGTTGGTTTGATGCAGCTGACAATACTGTTGACTCTACAGGGATCGTCACTGTTTTAGCAGCGACCGCGACCTTCTCAGAGGCCAGTGTAGGCAAAGCAAAACTGGTAGCTCCTGCAACCGGCCTTTGAGTATCATTCTCAGGTTTTAGGCCCGCTGCAAGAACATAGGTAGGGATAAGAGTCTCTGATTGACGGAAGGTCACAAAAAATCACTCAGACAGAAAATATAGATGACAATGACTGAGTGGTATAAACGAAAACCCTAACAATAAGAAGTCACAAAAGGACAGTGGTAATGACCACATTAAGCCGCTCAGAAAAATTTTTTTTGAAGGCTCGGCCTAATCGAT
This sequence comes from Schistocephalus solidus, assembly GCA_017591395.1. NCBI lineage: Eukaryota > Metazoa > Platyhelminthes > Cestoda > Diphyllobothriidea > Diphyllobothriidae > Schistocephalus > Schistocephalus solidus. The sequence goes on from WEDG01012845.1 coordinate 19,233, forward strand.
AAGTTGTCTGTTATCCGTTATAACTAAGAGCCAGTAAATAGCCACAGCCAAAGTTCTAAAATATACCACTTCTTTATTATTCGATTAAGAATTGCATTACCCAGTGCACGGAATACACGACGCTAATAACGCGAAACTTCAGCTTAGATAATCGATGTCGGCGCAATTACTTGATTCACAGCGACCACCATCATTCCAACCCGAATTCATTAAGGCCCAGCTTTATAATCTCCCCAATGACGTTAGCAGTGGAGAATGGCTCAGAAAAAAAGGAGGCCAATTTCAAGCAGTAAATTTCCAGATAGCATAAACCGGAAACTGATTGATTAAATGTGATCAAAAATAATGACTATTTCCAGTTGTCTTATGCATTTAATTAGGAACCCTAAGATTAAAAGCAATAAGGCTCCCGTGCGCCTAAATCAAGCAGACTGACTACGTGATCATCTCAAAATCTACAGAAAAAATTTAGATGATAAAAAGGGCTCACCACAAGTAGCTGAAATCGGAATTCGTACGCCATTTGAGAGGATTAGCTCGAGACCAATATGCAACTGTCGACCGCTGCCGGTCAGAATGGGGGAAACCTGAGTAGGTGAAGAAAGGGAGGCGACGGTTGGCGCTGTAGGCGGCCAAGTGGTTGCTGTAGTCGCAGTCAATGGATTCGTCAAAGAAGCAGGAACGATAGGCTGGGGAGTCGAGAGAGTGTTGGCCAGTTGGGATGGGGTCGATGTACCGTTTTTAAGGACTTGGAATTTAACGGGAGACGTAAAAGTAAGAGCGGCAGCGGCAGACTTGGCCTGAACGGAGGGAATACCATTATCTGCGCGTTGGAAACTTGACCTAGATGTAGCGGTGGTAGCCAAGGCCATGGCAGCAGCGGCAGACGAGATTCTAGGACGAATTTTGAAACCACTTTCCACTGTTGTCACGGTAACCACTGTCGCCGGCTTCGCTACATTCGACTTAGCAGCGGAAGATACACCGACCCCGTCGCGGCAACTGGAATTTTCAGTCACGTGAACGGCTGCAAAAGGAAAGAAACATCCTATATTGCATTTTTCATGGAACAGCAGATTTTTCGCGGAACATCAAAACGCTATGAGCACAACTACTGCATGCAATACCTGCCGTAGTTCAATGGAAGAGGAATTTTAAACCTAGAAGCCAATGCCCTATACCTTCGTTAGTACGGTAGGCCCGGGTAAAACTAGCACTTGAAGAACTAGCAAAGGTGACGAAATACGCAGAATTTGTTGACGTCATGCAATTTCGTGACCCCCTTATTCAAATGCGTACGGTCATTGTCTAGTAAAAAGACGAAGTAAAGTGTCCAATTAAACATAGACCTAAAGGGCTGAAACGTTATTGGTAGACAAATCAATGAAATGTTGATCTGATAGGTGGGTGCGCATGGTGAAGGGAAAGGGGGGGAGGGGGAGATTCAACTAACCAAGCCAGTTCAGATTATAGTGAGAACAGGTGACATGTGATTGAAACTACAACGCGCGGGACAGCACTTAGTCATGCAGGGAGAGGAATGGGGGGAGGGCAGGGGCATGATTATCGATCGTTACCACGGCAATGTGAGGTTGATCACATGATACAGCTGTTAACAGAGTTCTGGTTTTCTTCTCCATATTGGAGCGGTCTCTGCAAAGCGCAGGAGGCGTCCATTCGTCGCCCGAAGTACGACCTTAAATGCAGTGGACCCACTGACTGCATTTAAGGTCGTACATCTTGCCTTATTAAAATTTATTCCGAGAAAAAAGGGTTTAACTTATCTGAAACTAGCATTGCCAAGCGTGAGAAAAGAAAAGGGGAACTACCTGCAGAACTGCGGTTTCGATTAGAGGCTCTTCGTTTCGCAGGCGGGCCTAGAAGGAGAAGAAGGGATTTAGAACAACAAAGCCACAGTTAGGAGACAACCAGTATGTGTAAGAACGTTAGTTAAATTTCCACCCACACATAAACATTATTCACGAGACATCGACAATTCAGAAATTCGGGTCGAGATCACACGATCGAAATGCTCGTAAGGTGGCTCAGTCGTTTACCTCGTCATTTAGGTCCTACTACGGAGAATATATGCATAGATAAAGAGCCCAGGACAAAAAGGAGAGGAGCTCTTAAAGACATTGCGGAATCGAATAAAGAGGGGCAGAAGTTTGGTACACAAAAAAACGACGGGACAGTGTGAAACCGAAGACAGAGATGCAAGGCGCGCCCAGGTGGGGCTAATTACTCGGATGGTTTAATAAGGGCCAAAAATGCTTGTCCTCACGAGGCTGGAATTCCAAATTGACCTCACGTAGCGTTCAACCAGCATCTTTGGTCCCATGAGGCCGTGACACATTCAGCGGCCACACGCAAGTAACCAGCTTGACGATTAGTCAAATTCACGAAGGGTAACAGGCTTGTTTCTTCAACACCGGGGATTTGGATGATAAATGGTTGAGTTGTGAGAGTTCGATCAGTCGCACTGTAGAACGTGCGGACAGGAGCTCTACGCCAAGTCGATCACCGCACCATAACGCATGGACAGGCATCTTAGAATAGCACTGACATCGGACCAGTGGGAATAGGCAAAGAGGGGATAAGGTCGACACTGCATAAGTCTATCTGATATAACACCGTTCACACGCACATTACCAGCTCCTCTTCGGGTTCACACCCGACTTACCAATGGCCTCCAACCTTAATAAAGCTGTCGAATTCGAGCACACTTATAATGAGTCAGGATTACCTTCATTAGCAGTCCGGGTAACGATGTGCTCCAGAGATAACACTGCGGCCGTTTTAATCCTAACCCATCAGACCTCAACTAGGCACATATACTTCATGGTTCACCCACTGCAAACCATAACAGGGAACTGATAATCAGGTTATTAATTTAAATATGGTTGGGTTGTTTCAACAGACCCAGCTACCACATACGAGTGTCTACCCCTATTCCCGCATTTACTTGACAGGAAAATTCCAAGCCTAGAATATGTTCGACAAAGATGATGATTACACTGCTTGCGCTCCTCCTTTTGACGATAATTCGATAGCCGCAGCCTCCATTAAAATGGTACACATGACGAGGTCAATGAAATACGAGCGATCGATCAGTCCGAGGAGACGGGTTGGGGAAGAGGCGACATCAGGGTGATGATGGCATTGTCGCCAGCACTACGAACAATGGTTGCGAAATTGCAGATCGATAAAAAGAGGACACTGCGAAGATGACGGCGGTTGTTGTTGATGCCGCGGCGACGGCGGTGGTCAATTTTGGCAGCCGGTACGTCGAGCGCACCGCCGACGAGCGAGCGAGCGCGCACGTGCGATATGCGCGGGGAGGGGGAGGCGGCGGCAGTGAGGAGAAGGCAACCGCACATGGATTATTCGACTTGTCGATACTAGCCAATCAGATGCCAGCCGATTCACAGTATGCCTGCCACCAATCGATGAGACAACAGCCAGACGCTCGTCATGCGCGTGCGCTCTGCGCCAGGCACGCGCAACGAAGAGGGCGTTCGCGCCGGAGGAGTGGTATTGAGAGAAGGGCGCGGAAACAAATTGCTAGGGCGGTGCTGATGGTGAGTCTGGCACCATGCAGTGGGCGGTCGCCTACGGAAAATCGAGAAAGCCAGTGGAGCCACGGACTCTGGATACTAACGCAATGGGCGTTAGGGTTCACGAACTGACAGAAGTTGAAGTACTCGTTGTTCCAACAGTCCGGATTTCTTCCTGGCGGTCAATTTGATATCAAGCAGCGATGAAACCCAATATGAACCTTTTTCGACTGCAGGTTAAGCAATGAAACCGCAATGATAACCGTACAAGTTCGCATTAATTGAGCCATGCGTAGTTGCACAGTTGATAAATATCGAAAGTAGGAGATTGACTTCATGTTGATAAAAGACTGTAGTTCATTTGTTTACATCCATTCATTTTATGATTGCCCTCTGGATTTGGAACGATCGTAAGGGTGGATTGGGAACGCGAAGCCCTGTTTTATTTAAGTCTGCATTTTAGTTTGATTGTAATTACCAAGGGGATCCGACGACCTGTGCACGCTCTAGTTATGCTACTTTTCCATAAGCTCCCGGTACTGGATGTTGACGATAAATGGTTTCACTTTAGACCGTTTTCGCCATAAAATGTGTACTACTTTCCGAGGAACATGTGACAAAATAATGCACTAAGTACTTTTATTCGCGGTCGAAAGTATCGATGGTGCATTAGGCAGCGGTAACGATGAAGCGTAATGACCGAAATCCAAAATGATTGGTAAGACCACCTCGGCAACTACAAATTAGTTTTTCTAGCCCAAAACTGAGCAAAAGCGATTTTTAAAGCTGTTCGTAGGTTACTTAATAAACGAAAAATAGGACATTCGGAAGTGTAACAGCCCTCCCTTATAACCAGACCACCTCCCACGCTATTACGGTCTTGTCCGTCTTTCCTTGAGCGGAGGATCAATCTAATTTATAAAAGTGCACTTAGCCGCCTTCAGGCACTTGAAAATCCGTTGGTCGTCCTGAGTAAATACGGTCACCGGAGACGTCAATAAGCGAATATCCGTTTACTAAGACGAGAGCACTCAGCCTCAAAAACTCTGATCTGTAAAGCCGTGCAACTGTGTGGCCAAATAAAAAACGACAGATAAGCCACAAATGACCATCCGATATCACCTTTCGCACGCACGAAAACAAAAAGGGAACGACCGTGGGATTGGCTGCACAGGTGCGCAAGTGGTTTACACATTAGTCAGGTGAAAATAGTAAGGCAGAATACCCAGTCTGCAAGTCTGTATTATTATGTAATCGCCACTGAACAGTCGTCAAAACCTACTTTGGGTCGGCACTCATTTTTCACCGAACAAACAAAACGATGTGTGCAACTCGTTTCAGGTGGATGGAAACTTGAAGTCGGTATTAGACATGAGAAAAGCACACAGAAAACGCGTGCCCAACGCATGACATCTATACCGCAGCCCAATGCCGGCAGCAATAAAGTGCAGCTTTGATTATCGATTAGTTCTCTAAGCGGAAAACGTAGTCTGTGCAAGGAATGGGTGCCTGGAATAATTACGCAGTTCACTTGTTTAAAGTGTATGATTTTTCAAATTTTCTGAGAGCTGTTTAGTGCTCAACGTATACAACTCCCCATGAGCTCGTGCAGTCCAGAAACTGTCCCAACGCGAAGCCTGCTACCACTTTAAACTAATTTGCACGCATTTCACCGTTCCTGCGCCCACCATGCTGCAGTGCACATGGTTGACATCATTGTTTGAGATTTTTATATTAAGCTGACGTCTTTGTGCGAGAATAAATGCAGACTGCAAGAGTAGGAAAGGATTACTTCAGATTATCTGCCTTTAGTAATTAGTTCCACAAGACTTAGCCGGACAGACCATGGGGCACACTTGTTCACTTGAAAACCATGAAACAGAGGATTGTGGCAGAGTTGAATAATTCCTTTGAACCACTTGTGAAAAACTGGGCGGCCGCCGAATTTTCACAAGTGGGCCAAAGGAAACATGAAACATTTGTACTTGTTTGGTGCTTATAAATTAGGGAACGTTAAAAGGTGACAGAAAATAAAATTTACAGGGATGTGATACCAAATAGGCTCAGTCGCCCTATCAAAATGCAACAGAGGAAACCACGGTTTTTGGATATGTATGTAAAACGCACAGCATCCATAATTACCAAAAGAATAACCAGTTGGAAGTTTAGGAGGACAAATAGATAGAGACGTGGAGAATAAACCGATTTCAAAGTTGATCTTACCTTGTGATTCTAATTCCAGATCTGCAGCGCAGTCACGAGCTCGTCGAAGGATTTCCAGGACACGGAGGTCGGCAGCGGTATGGTGTGGCGCAGGTTCGAGGGCGTCCCGTTCGACGATTCGCGAAAGAGGGACAGAACAATTTGGCGTTTCGTCACTACCAGCAGATACCGGAACTCCTTTAACCAAAGATCTACTGGGTATCGGAAGGCTGCCACGTGTCACAGCACCGACACTCGACGGTGCGGTTGGAGGTTCCGACTTCGTGGTGGGTCCGGAGGTAGCGGAAGTTAACATTGCACGGGAGACCACAGCAGATTCAAAAGAGATTTTGATGCGGTCAGATGATGGAAGTCAAGGCCTAAGAGGTTATTGGAAAGCAAAAAGTAAGACATTCGCAGCAGGACGTGGCCCCAACTACCATGCAATGCGCATGCGTGCTTGGCTTTTTTCCATCCTCGGTACCCATGGATTCACAGGGCCCTTTACGGTGAGTGGCTAAAACACCCTTGCTGGAGTGAGAAGCCGGTCAGCCCCAAGACGGGAGTGTACCGGTTATGCGAGTTCGGCGCCCGATTATGAGAATGGGTGCCCTCGACCAAACTCACCGGAAGAAATGGTTAATATGGTGCTTAACCACCGTTAATGGTGCACTTGTGTCACTACCAAAACGGACTACCCTCATCAGACGGTCTTTTTTTCAATTGCCACCTTTTCTTTAGAGCATTTGACAAAAGTTTACTATACAGACACTCTTTGCTTGTTATGTTGGCAACTAAAACCATCTTTTCAGGGCAACACACACAGAGGGGAGGGGGAGAGAGAAAGACCTTGAGTCATGTTAATAACGACAATTGATTTTATTTCGCGTTGCCCAGACCCAGGCCTGCAAGTAGCCTACGATGATAGGAGAGTGGGGTGAATCAATGCACACTCTCCTCACTAGGATAAGACGAACGCGTATTTAAATAAGCACTATACAAAACAATCCGTGGATCAGAAGGTGGCGAACATACTCCTCATCACTGAGTGGCAGATCTTAAGAACTCTTTAACGTGGCCTTATAGCAACTCTTACCTATGCGAGATCCTGGTTATTGAGGTCTAGCTCGTATGGAGCGTAGGGCCAGCCAGTAGGACACGCGTAGGCTTAGTTTCAGCCTTTTGGCCACGGGGCTTGCGCTCGCGTACAGTGGTTGGGACTTTGTTTCGGTCTTGGAACAAGATGTTGTTGAGCAGGAGGGTGGGATAGGTGTTGTCCAAGTCCCCCTCACTATAAGCCAACTCGCGTAAATCATTACTTCTTCCGCCAAGACAGTGTTGAAAATCGCTGCTTGCGACCGACGAAGCATCGATGAGGGCGATATTAAGGGTATGCACCTTTGTCGTACACAAATCAGTGCAAAATAGGGAAACTGTACTTATTAAGTTCTCTTGTAAAGGCAGGTAAATAGGTACTAGTAGGTAGTATTTCCCAAATATAAATAGAGGAGGCAGCGTTGGACCAACGGCGTATACGGTCAATCGCCACAAGAAGCCTAGTGAGACATTGAATAGGAACGAATCCCTTCCTAGGGGAGAGAAGTATAAAAAATCAGAGCTATAGCTACCGCGCACAGTACGTATGCAAACTTTGGGTCGTACGTCCCAGCCGCAGCAAGGACAGGCTACCTTGGATTGGCCGATGGCAAGATAGAACAAAGCCCACTTATGTGCTATCCTCATTCGCGGACATAGTGACCAGGGCTGGCCTACAATCACCCCCTCCAAATTACCAGACTCAATCGATGCGCGAACACCAGTGGCGGCAATGACTCACATTCGCATACGCACGTAAGCGAGTCTGTTGTCGCGCTGTTGCTGGCAGAACGGGCGGTGGGCGCGCTCGTAAACGTACATCGTCTAACGAGGATGAGTCAGACTCAAGGTCGCCCAACTCACGCATTGACAAATCGATGTGACGACGACGCCGTCACTCTAATCGACCAATCCCATGTCGGCATGGGACTTGACGGTCACGAGCACGCGCGACGGTGTAGAAGTATTCTCTCTTTCTCTCTCTCTCTCTCTCTCTCTCTCTCTACGGAACGCTGTTGTCTGCCTTGGCGACGCCACCGTTGGGCGTAAATGGACCCGTATGAGGCTGCGTACGCAAGAGCCATTGAACGTCGGTGACGATACCTCGAAAAAGAACACGAGCATCCGGATACTATTCCAAGGTCATGATGAAGATCGCATGCATGAAATCGATGATGCCGATAGGAAATAGGGTGGTTATGACTGAGCTGTGCTTTTCTTTAGTTTGCTAATCAAATCACCAGACCCCTGCTTGGCTGATCTCTCTCGACATGCCGTGAACGGTTCGTGCGTTCCAAATGCGAAAGTACGCTTGAAAGTCGTTTGCCTGCATGATTGCCTTCAATACTCTGCTGCTAAAGACAAGTTAGAAAAGTACGGCTTACATCATAACATAAAAAAACGAAAGAGAGAATATAGCAAATTTGAATTCATATAGAAAAATCGATGCAAAACAGCAAGGCCATGATTTAGTGCCGGAAGTCTAAATAATAAAATTAACCTGATTATTGATTAACCTTAAGGCACTAAATCGTGACCTTGCTGTTTTGCATCGATTTTCTCAATGCGAATTAAAATTTGTTGTATTCTTTCATTCGGTATTTATGTTATGCAGCGACAGAATGCAGCTGATGAGCTGTCGCGCAATTTTTTTGGGTCTAATAAATTCTAATTTACCCGAGAAAAATACTTTAAATACCCCAAACATCTCAGAAAGGGGTTAATTGCGAAATAAAGAGTTTTAAGTAGTTTGTCAGCTAGCTCTATCCGGGAGGTTACTATGATATTGGGTCCGAAGTAGGCTAATTCCCGTTTCGAACGGCGTGTTCAAGCATAATTTCATTGGAAACCTGAAAGCTGGTAATAACACGATTTTAGTCAAAGTTGCTGATTCAGTGATAGGAATCACAACTGGCAAACCTCTCGTGCGAAGGACTGCATCGCTCACATAGGACATATAAACAAGAACAAATAGGAGCAGTGCTTGGTCGAAATAGAACCAAGGTCTTCAAATCGGTCGGCACTATCGAATAAAATTGATATTCATACAAGACCCAACCGTTAACAGAATCAAAACTTACGGTAGAATGGGTAGGTTGACAAGAAGATTTGAGCTTTTAGTTTTATTGACGTAGGGAACCGGTGTTCGTTTGCAAAAAAAGAAACGTGAGAATCCTGATGCAGAAGAGAAGCCACGTAAAATTCATAAACTAATTTGAATTTACAGTGATTGAACGCAGTTGCAGCCAGTTTAAGACAAAATTGAGCCGCCATTTTTTTCTACTCTCCATTCACAGGTAAAATATCTTATATTTAAATCGGTTGGCCCATCATATACCGATTACTAACCCTCGTTGTTTATTCGAACTACAACAATGAGGTCATAAGCGCAAGACGCTGGGACCATTTTGAAGGACGTCCAATTTTAAGTACATTTTGCAAGTTATTCAAAGACGATTCTTCATGATGTCGATAGTTGCAGTCTTCGGTCATTCGTTTGTGATCTTCCGGTGTTATGTGGTTTTTGTGCTCAATTTTATTTACGCTGAATGGACGAGATTTAAGCTGAAAATTTGTTGATAAGCCGTCACGAAATTTGTTGGTACCAATAAATCCTGCTGTTTACGCCTATTTTAAATTACACTTTCAAAATAAAGCGCATCTCTCTCGAAGAACATTTAAAATAGAAAATAAAAATCACGCAGGCAAAACTTACAGACAGGTAGCGAACTATACGCCCTTCCGGCTTAGGTCAAGAGATTCGGGTGAATTACAAACGATCAACACCTGTTACGATCGAACAATTGTTTTTTTTTCGGAATTCTTATTTAGAGAGATGGGTGGGGCTAGCAGGGTACAACGAACGGCAACTGAAATCCATCAATGCAACAACTCGGTAGCAAAAGCGCAGAAAACAGTCACGGTCCGCGTGCGGAGATGCGGGGCCAATCTTTGCAATTCCGATGTCCAAAAAGGGCGACAGCGAGAGCGCGACGATCGACGTAAGGATACGTTGAAAATCGATAGGCCGGTTGCTTCACCCAATGAGCAGGCTGACTGGCTTGGAAAAGTTTGGCGTAGTCATCGATCGTGCACTCGATTGGTTTATTGCGAGAACGCCTCACCTACGCACGCCTGCTACTTCACGTCTTCCGCCCGTTTGTCCTTCAGTCGCCGTAAGCGCATGCCATGCGCGCGGATGAGAGGGTAACCGACACGCCGCGTGAGTTTTCCCTTGTCAAGTTATTTGCGCCGCACACCCTTCGTCACAAGTAGGAACGTGGACCCTATGCGTGGTGCGAACCCTGATCAAACCCGGACGTAGGAGTAGATCGCGGTCTCAGAAAGAAGTCTCTTTTTGTACTGGGGACTTGTCGGTAGTAGTTTAAAATAAATGTACAAACAAGATAGGCTGGATGGGTCGCGTCTCCGACAGGAAAGGTAGCAGGCTGTGGAGTAGAGCTGGGAGGAGACCTTCCATGGCGGATCTGAATTCACTGAGGTCAAACGTGCTATTACGCCTGAGACAAGCCTGCGATCAAGAACCAACTACTGAGTAAATTGGGTTGCTCCAGGGTTCGTCGTTATTATACTAGTTTCAAATCACTTCAACTGCACAACGTACTACATTATTCTACATGTATAGGCAGGCCAGCCCGACGTCGCCGTGACCATGGTCGAGACAAAACAGTACTGACGAACCTAACGTATATACATATAAACACGCAAAGACTACAATTTGACATAAAATCTTCTTAAATTGAAGAAAATTGGTGCATGCATTAGTTTGATTTTGAGATTCTGATACCTTTTATGTGATTTACTGACACCCTCATTATCTCTCCTCCGTCCACCAGGAGGAGTTTCAAAAGTGCCCTATACAAATACTGGCAATTACGCTGCGTGTAAGCCGACCGCGGACGAAAAAAGGGGGAAATAGTCCACGGAACAGCAGGTCTCGTCCCCACTATCATAATCCTCTCGTCAAAAGGACTGTCTTCACTCTGGCAAATGGGAGTTCCGTTGTCGTTTGGACAACCCAATGGCCAATCGAATTGCGCTAGTCGCACAAAAGCTAGTTCATTCCAAGGTTGATAAATCGCCGCATTCAGGGAAACCCGTTCTATAGAACAAAGACAAGGAGGCAGATGCTGGTTACACCTTGTGGAGGACTCGTCACACAGGAACGCGTTATGATATCAGTAAGGTCTTCGCCACCAGAAAAACAGCTGTCACTCCTCGTGGAATCAACGACTGCCTCAGTTCGACGAGGCCCCCACACTACTGGAAGAAATTGGCCATTATTACGAGCGTTTAAACCCATACGGCAGCAGGCCAGACAAGGCAAAGAAGTTCCACGGAGATATGCATGTCCTTTCTGCATCCGTGCGAAAGGCGGACAAAAAGTTGTCAGTTGTGACTTCAACGCCCGAATCGGCATAAACAACACTAAGTGGGAAAGGGGGTTTGCTCATCAGTACGATGGCCACTGCAACGATAACGGACTTCCTATGCTGAGGACCTGCGTAACACACAACGGCTTGGTCATCAATACCGCCTTTTGGCTTCCGAGAAACTACGGATGCATCCTCGATACCTTCAACAGCAACTGCTAGGCATACGCTTGTCAGGAGGCACGATCTGCAGGATGTGCTAGCGATAAAAGCGAAGACAAGCGCTAAATTTTGGGCATGCTATTGTCTTTTCGTCTCGAGAATGGGACAGCAAATAAAGCCACGTAGACGGCCTCAACGGAAAAAAAGGTCAACAAATTTGAACATGGTTGCACTGGATCTGGCTGAACGTAGGTGGAAACTCTTAAGTAAACATAAAACTATACCACGTGCAAATAATGAGGGATGGAGATGTCGAACACAATTGGTAGTACATGCAAAAGGTCGTCCATAGGACGAAATCCACTGGAATTATGTCATTACACAGCTCAGATGGAATAAACCGATTGGTGGGTGAAATTGCGCGTCATAGAGCGCCGGGCCGAAAACTTTAGATGCATCTTTAACTGTCCATCTAAAGTTTTCAAGGAAGTCACCAGCATAATTCCTCAAGTGGACACTAAGGGTTGATCCCGATCACCCACCGCCCCTGCAGGAAACAGTGAAAGCTGTGTAACAGATGTCCCGCGGAAAATCTCCGGGCGCTGACTACTTTCAGACAAGTTACGAACACTCTTAACTCGTGAGCAAACTTCGCTGTTCCGAGAGAGGTAACGACAAGGGCGAATTCCGTAATCTCAACTACCACTTAAGGTGGCTTTGGAAGACAATAAAGATAAAGTTACAGAAAGGGATCATGGATTTGCATCTATGCCAAATTGAAGCAGTTTCACCTACGATGGAGCGGCCAAATCGGGAATATGATAAATGAGCCTATACCGAAATGACTCTTCCATAAGGAAGCTGCTATGGGCGCATGGAGACAAGGACAATACAGAAGTCGATGTGGAAAACGATGGCATAAGATCGACAGCCGTAAAACTAACAAATGCCATCAAAACCAACTGAATAGAGGCCACAGCCAAAAGACAGGCCAAATGACTGGAATGCCGTGAACTATTGCCGCCAATATGTCCTCACTGTCAAAGTGAGGTCGAAATCTGGGTTGAGCTTCAGGCTCACCGTAACGTCAAAACTGCCAACCCATCCTATACCCAACAAAACCACCACTACCCGTATCCTCAATGAGAACCTCCTTCACCTGTCCTCGCGATAACACCGTGCTGCGGTCTCGATTTCCTCTAGTGGGAAATCCTCGTACTCAGCGTGACAAAAACGCCGCAGAATACAAGTGCCACCCATTACTAGCGGTACAGTACAAACACATGAAATTATTTACCATACTGGCAGCAAAAGTACCAGCTAAGAATCCAAACCTGTGTTTCACCAACATTCTGCCGTTGCACTGCACAGTCGCGAGGGATTCGGCTCATCAGTGGGTCCCCAACATTCCCTGTGTGTTTTCTGGTAGATACTTCACTTTTGAAAGTTCCGCTTTTTACTTGCCTCAGTGGCTGATGGATTTCGGCCCAAATATTCATATCAAATTTTGGTCGGCAATTTTAAGTCGGATATATTGATTTGTTCCAAGTTCGAAATTAATTCCTGAGGAAAATAAAGAGCTACAGTACTAACACTCTTGTGCTGGATTATAATGAGAGCAAATTTTCGCTGCATACAAGCTCACTCTGTTCCACTCCCCCACCTGGACCCGGTATCAAGACAGAGTCGAGAAGAGCGGTGGGAGAGGGCGCAGGCTCACGCATTGTGGTCCAATAAGAACATAACAACAAAAAGGGCGGGCCGGCTCGGATCCCACCTGAGTGGGAGTGACATAAAAGCCACATGAAAAAAGAGCCAATACAGACTGACTCAGTCCGCCATTCCGTACAAACACACATCGGGTTGACCACACGATCCGAGGTATCCCGTCAGTTGGCAATCTTCCAAGCCACGGCTTCTAGCGCACCATGATAGTTTCAAGCGCATTAGAGAGTTTAGTGAATAAAATGTGCTGAGCCGTCGACCTTACCCTCTCCCGCACCCCGCACCGTCTGAATCGGTCAGTGGTCTGATGCCATATGTACATAAGCGAAAACGTTCGATAAAACAGCGCGACCCTAGTTTTATTTATGCCACCTTACCCTAGCAGCATATGCAAACTCATTTAGATAGTGCCGGGTTCTTTTCGGCCAAAAATTCAAGCGTCATTTATTAGTAAAGCATCACATATCACTCAGGTAATGACCATGTGATAAATTGGCCAGCATTTTATGGCGGACAAAAAGACGAATGGGAGATCGTGCACATGAAGAATACTTGAATGGTGAAGTCCAGCCAAATGGAGTGGACGACCAGCGCGTGTGTGGTTGGCGTAGACGGTCTTTCACGTCACATCACACAGTGCACATCCTCGTCATAAATTGGCCAACAAGCCCAGACAAACAGCCGGTGCATAGGCGACGCAAGAGGAAGTGATACCAATGCTACAAATCCTCACGACAAATGAGAATATGCCTCACTATTATGAAGGTGACATGCCTGAAGATACCACGCGTTAAAAAAATCGTGGCTTGGAAGGCTGCTAGTCGACGAGTAACGTGCTACTCCTTTGGAACGAGGGTCAGACCTCCAATGGTTCTTTACTGTCGTCTTTATGACACATCTTAATGGCGTCAGAACGAATCCTCTCCCTCCAAAAATGAAAACTGGTATGCGTGAAGCTAGGGGGCAGGCCATACTACTGAGTTTTGTCAGCCACTGCGCCTACGCCCCGACTTTGTGGATGCAGTAAACGAGAACAAGGTCGATCATGTGAAGTCTGCTTCACTATACATAAATTCACGCGCAAGTTTAGACTGTGCTCACCTCGTGGGGCAGTGGTGGCGGACGAGCTACATGCGAAGACATTACTTATTCACAGCATCAGAAGTGAAAACTTCTGTGTGACAGAAAAAAGGCTGAGTTAGCAGCATGCTTCACTAGTTTGGAACTTGGGTAGGAGCTCGAACGAGGCAGAAACTAGCATACGATCGAAGCGGTCAGGGGAGTATGTCATTTGCATTTACTACACCGATGTGACTAATGGCACGAAGCAAGGTACCATAAGTAAGCGATCCAAAACCTAAGAACGCCCTATTACATTACACTCCACATACTACCCACGCCCTAGCCCTTGAAAATGGGCACTTTCACCTTTAGGTTCAGTTCGCTAGCCCTCCCACAATACCAATCAGGCTGATTACGACCATTCTACTGATTAGGATAACAGCGCACTGCGCGCACGTTTGTCAACAAGGTCGCGTGCACGCAGAGAATACGGAAAGTTGCGTGCGCGCGACTAAGGATCGATTGCATGCGCGAACACGCGCATGAAAAGAAAAAACGAATTCGATCAATTTAAGTGGGCCAGTTTGATTGGTCGACCTGCCAGCAAATCAGGGCAGTCCGCATACGCTAATGGTCGCGTCGCGTCGCGCCGACAAACACATTGACGGCAACTGTCTACGAAGAATAGCATTGATTCTTTCACAGCCTTTGCGCCGCCGCTGTCGCACTCAACGGATCTGTGCTGAAAAAATCGATATTCCCATGCGCATAGTGGCGTATCGGCTGCGCGGTGAGTGTGTGAACACGTATATACAGAGGCAGGTGTGCGTGTGTGCACAATGCGCGCCTGCATACAACAGTGTGCCACATTGCGGACGGACTACACGTATACGCTCGCGCGTAGGTATGATGCGTGGGTGATGCAGTCAATCGATTCAGCGCGGAGATTTCATGTCGATGCACTGAAGCATAAAGTTCAAAAGACTTTTGAGTTGTGAGGCCTAGGCCATAAAGTAGGATTGAAAAGGCAAGAATATTGGGTGCGATACTGCTCAGACGTCTGGGTAGGAGTTAAGTCAAAGATAGACGGTTTATCAGGAGAAAGCAAATAGAGAGGATGAGAATGCGGAAGTGGGACTAAGTTGGGTTCAGGAAAAGAACCGCAAAATGAGTCGCGATGATTATAAAAATTGCCTACGTGCTGCGCTGAGACAGAATAGCAGTGGTATATGATATATAAAAATAAAATAGTATTAAAAACTTTAACCAACATTATCAGACGTTGCAATTATAACATCTTCGCCTTATAGACCAAACCAAAAAAAATATATGCGGTTACAGGTAAGTTAGTTGAAAAAATCGGACGACCTATATTCTACCGATCAAGCATAATTGGTTTTAAACTAATATCAGTGAAACCAAAATGCGCGCCCTGGACCTGACGCTGATCTTCTGCGTATTCCGATGTAAAACTGGGGCGTTGAAACCCCATGTAGTTTTTACAGCAGCTTTCCTAGATTTTTAAAATGAGCGTATCGACCACATCGTTCTGTTGTCACACGTATCCGTAGACGAAAGCAACATGTATACCTCATTCTTCTGTTGTTCTCAAGCAACGGCTGGAAGTCTAAAAACCGAAGTCCATTATTGACGAAGGCACAACCGCGATGCACCTGATAGAATTTTGTACAAGCGCTTCTATAAAGTAGAGTGAAATAAGATCGTACTGGGCACGAAACAACTCAGGCGTTGGGTTATGAGGAATGCAAAGGATGGACAGAGTTTGGTTCAAAAAGATGAATTTAGTGGTAAGAACCGCGAAATGATTCTCAAAAATGTTTAAAATTCTATATGCGCCTGTGAGAAAAGTGAAGAGTTTTGAGGTGGACTAGCCAGTGAGTAAAATGAAAATACGATTCATGAGGGTGTGAAGGTTAAAAGAAAGCAATTGCGGATGATTTTCGGAGGAATAGAAGACAAATGACGGGACAAGTTGACAAAATCGTAAAAAAGCACATTTTCAGAGGAAAAATCCCTTGAAAGTGATTAATGAAAAGGTTGTAGCAGTGCCGGATAATTAAGGGGATGAAAAAGGTTCAACGGATTGGTCCCAAAGTGTTGACTTCTAAGTAACGAAACGGACTGCAAACCCATCGACCGTAGGACCAACATCTCGAAGCCGGCATCAAACGCATGAAGAAGAACGAAAATGGCGAGGCTCTATACATGACAAATAGTCATCAAAATTTAAAACATCCATAGATTCCAGAATTTATTGGAACCAATAAATTTCGTGACGAATCATCAACTGCCACCCGTCTCTGCAAACATAGATAACAAATAGAAGCATAGTAGTTTGAATTTGCACAGAAAATCAATACATAACCGCAAGGCCGTCGTTCACTGCAGCAAATAACAAATAAAAAGGGTATGTTAAAACCTCAATATAGAGAATAAACAAGGAAGAACGCTAACACACAACAGGATGGTGAATAAATTTCAGACATTCAGATAACTAGGGCAATTGAAGATTGACTAAATGGTCTGAGGCAGCCTTATTTTGTCTTCACATGACCGAAGAAGCGAATGAGAAAAAATCGATCAGTCTAAGTACGGTCAGTCATCCAAAAATCTGATCTATATTGGCAGTAAACACTCTGGCAGTGGAGAGAGCCGGCCAAGTTCTCCGAAACGTCAGTGAGAATTTAAATCTGTTCCGGTGAGCACCTAAAAGTCCTCTATTTTTCATCCTGGAACTCTCGCCTTTGCGAATCTGGGTGTAGCTGTTTGCATAGATCGAGTTTCTTCCGGCGTATAAAGGCTGCTTATAAGTGGCACATAGTCTAATGGTTCGGGCTCGAACAAGTAATGAGAAAGCTGTTTTGGGGTCCACGGAGTGACCGCTATCTAGAAAATGTTTCGTAATCGAAGACCAAGGTATTTTATTTTCCTGTTTTAAAATTTAGACAAATGCTCAACGTTACTGACTGCCTAAATGGTTTTAAAAACAGGAAGATAAAATACCTCGGTCTTCGATTACGAAGCATCTTCTAGACCCGTTGACCCCAAAACAGCTTTCCGAGCACGAACTGGGATATGCACTACTTGGAAGCAGCCTCCATACGCCGGGTAAGCCCGACCTTTGCAAACAGATACACAATGTGGCCAATCCTGCTTATCTTCATGTCTTAGATTTATTCACCACCCAACAGGGTGGTGAATAACACCCCTTTTTCCGCTTCTATATTGAGGTTTTTATTGATTATATTTTGCAGTGAACGTCGACCTTGCTTTTATGTATGGATTTTCGGTGGAAATTCAAACTAATGTGTGCTTCTATTCGGTATCTATGTTATGCAAAAGACGGGCGTCAGTTGATGAGTCGTCATAAAATTTATTGGTCCCAATAAATTCTGCTTTGTACGCCTGTTCCAAATTCATACCGTGGAAAATGCTCCAAATCACCGAAATATAACCATTCGTTTTGCTTAATTATACATTATTGTGGAAGGACAACAAATATACAGACATAAATGTGCTACGTGATAGCGTCTACAGTGTTAAATTGCCACAATCTATTAAGCGTTGGAAAGCTGAAGTTTAGACAGGGAGTATGAGAAAAACTAAGATGTATTGATAAAAGGGTAAGCGTTGGAAAACTGCCGACCACAGGGCCCCAAATCTTACAGGCCCAATCTACTGTTAGCCATATTGTCAAGAGCACAGTGCTTTGGTCAAAAGGGTGGCTCTGTTGTATCGGACTCAGGAGTAAAGAGATGGTAGAAGGCGAGAAACGGAAGAGCTATATCACATCGGCTGCGTCGCCCGATTTCAACTCCAGTCGGCTTGACTCCGGTGGTCCTGCACCACATTTTCACACCAAAACAAAGCCGTCATGATTTTCGACAATCAGGAGATGTCAAAAGTCATAGCTTGGATGGGCTGGCAAGCAGTAGAATAATTCGGTCCTCGGAAACGGGAACCAGATTGCAATGGCTCCCTCCACCTGCAACCGTACGGAGATTCTCATGGAAAAAATACCTCGGAACCTGATGCCCAGTTATCTTGGGATGCAGGACAATGAATGTGGAAAGAAAGCAGTCAATTGCGCACAATAGAATCACCAGTCAGCTTGTATCCATCTCTCTACTGGACCCAATGGGTGTAGAAAGCGAGAAAACGTTGGATAGCGCATATGGATCCATTGCTATATTCTAGTTCATGCACTACAACGGGTTAATGAAGGTCCCCGTCGAGTTTAAAACTGTGGGGGTTGAAAGGCACATAACGGGCATGGAATAAAGTGACACGCAGCGAAGAGGCGATGAATGGGAAAAATCCAATTTTGAATCATACTTCAGAGGTCATGAATACATTTGCAAAACACAAGCTCTTAAACATGATGAGCACGTCCTCAAAAAAGATGTGGTACCTTGTGCCGATAAGGGCTGTAAACCGGATGAGACCGAGTATATTAGATTCCTGAAAGTATATACTCCTCCATTTGGAGGGCAAGCATCTAGAGAGCAATCTTATTCAGCACCAGCCCACACCAACAAAATAACCCAGAAATGCTTGCAAGACCAGTTAATTTTGGAATACGTAGGCAAGGCAAAGGAATGTCCAGCTCTCAAACATCTGGGGAATTTATACACCATCCATGAGTCCTGCGAGACCTCATCAAATCATATCGGTACCTTAGGTAAGGTTGTTAAGAAAGCCTAGACCAAGATTCCAATCACCATGCGCCAGGTCTTTGATACGTCTTTTTTTGTATGAAGCAACCACATTCCTATCCACGTGAATTTTGCGCAACGCCACCCGTATTACTGGATGGGCGTTCATATTCCCGTGTCTTACAGGCGCTACGATGCATGATTCAAGCGTTATCTGCCAACCAACAGGCATGCGGTCGCTTAAAAATCCTACCCTGTAAATACTGCACCTGCATTCTGGAATTCTCTGATTAGGTACTGGATTATTAATCCAAGACTCCAGACGAATAAATGTCGACCTCCAAAGTCTACTTTGTGTTCCCTTTCCCATGTAAAAAGACGGACAGTGTTAAGCTACGTAACATTTGGTCGGGCACATTGTAATGACTGATTGCTTAAAAGAGGATAACGGGTTATACATGCATTTTTAGGTTTAAGTCCTAAGGCATGCAAAGGATTAAGAAAGGATCCAAAACGCTTAGCCAGTCGACCACCTTCTAATTGTCATGTCATAATAATTTAGTTAAAAATGTGCATTTACCGGCCCAGTTATTCGAATGAAGGCCGACACGGTGTCCAGAGAGGAATAGGTACTTCAAGGAACAGACGGTCGCGCAGAACGCCTAGCTGCAAGAAGTGACCATGGTACTCCGACCCAACCTGGTTCCAACATTAGAGCTGTGGATTCGCGCGTGCGTGGTGAGTGCAACAGCCACACTGGCGTACTAAACCGGAGAAGACTAACTGGCTTGAGTATCGAACATCGGTGACTCGATGCTTATATTTTAGAAGTGGCACCAGTCAAGCAATGGCGTGCGAATACGTGGTTTTTTGTTTGTCATCTACTGCGCCCCAGCACTTTCTATGCCATCCCCTAGTCTTTATTTTGGAATGAAATGGGCACAAGAAGAGAAAGGGAGATAGAATTTGCACGAATCTTTCACTACAATGCAGTTTACATGCAAGTCACTATTACTTCCCGGGATTAGTGGTCATTGTTGTGTTTGACATAAAATAGTGCCGTACATCCTCTTGAGTACTTCGGAGTCACTTGAATGTATGTCTCACGCAGTTACGGAACACGGCAACGAACGGAAATGTCTGACATACGCAATTACAGCGGTGCGGAAGGCCTGCTCAAAAGGTCTAAGAAACTGTCGCACACTCAGCACTACAGACAGTTGGTGTTTGGCTTGATCTACAAAGAACAATCAGGATTCTAACCAGAAAATGACCCTCGTAACGGAAAAAAAGTCGAAGCATCATCCCAGTTTACTAAAACGCGGTTAGTAAAAACGTCGACTGTACAATCGCGAACTGGTTCTGCTGTCCAGAGGGGAGAGGTCGACGCAGAAATATACTTCGTCACGGTAATTTCGCGCCCATCAAGCCAATAAATTTAACGTACTTAAACACTTGGCTGAGAAGTCTCTTCACGGACGAGCTAATTCAATCCTACTTGGAGCTGAACATCAGGCTACCGTAGCCGTTTAATTTGGCTTTCATGGCCCTTCAGTTTCTGTTAGATCCGAGAACCTCACACTGAATTAAGTCGAGTACGCATGAAGTAATTACTAGGTTGTGTGTGCACGCGTAGAAGGGCTATTTAGTTTTATCACGCACGCATCTAATTGTTTAAACTTAATCTTACCAGTTCGTGTGGGGACGGAAAGTGAGACAGATTCTATGCAAGCCTGATCCACCATAAAAATGCGCATGCAAGTCATCAATACGCCCCAAGTACAGTGAAGGACCTCATGGCTCTCGACGATCAAACTATGGCACGGTTGAACTGCAACATGCGAAATATCCAGAAGGCAATGGGTGTGTGGAGATGATCAACTACCAGACTACACCCGTGCACCCTGTTCTTCCCGTGTAACAACAATCGAAACTAGCTCAGTTGGCTAGAGCGTTGGCTGTACTAAAGCCTTACCCTTGCTGGCATGGGTTCGAATCCCACCGAGGCGACCGAGTTTTTCACAAGTGGGTCAGAGGAATTATTGAAATCTGTCAAAATCCGCTACTAAAAGATGAGACCGTTTTCTATTCAGCAAAATGTTGCTAACATTTTCTAACGAAAGTAAATTCAGAAACTTCACTGGAGCATCGCTCCCAATAAGTTTATAGAAGACCATGGAGAAGGCGCTGCATGCTTCACTTTCTCTTTCTTTAACAGAAAGGGATTGATCTTAATATTTAAATAATAAAACCTCCCCTTTGGAAGTAGGGATAACATTCAAAGAAATATCCGAGGGTAACATATTAAAACCAGGAGGACAAATTGGTGCAAACAACGACGGTATTAGACACCAACGATCATATACAAACTTTGAGACTATCAACATGATTTTTCTAACAAGACCCGCATTAACGATTATACACGGTACCCGCTTTATTTTCGCGTGTGAATATTGAAAGAGGGGGTTCTTCTGTCATCCAAAACACTAAAAACTGAAAGACACCCAAAATACGTCAGTTTTTCGGGTTCGATAATGAAGAATGATTGTTGCCTTTTTCGGGGGAAACGTATAGGAAAGTTCGTCAGTAATATGCCAGTGGTTCATGCAGTTTGGCAAAATAAACGCTCGCGAGCACTCTTCAGCGCAAACTACATATGCGTTTTCCTCTAAAAGATAGCCCGTCCCTTTCATTGCGGAAAACGTTCCATGCCGAGTGCTCAGTTATCGGGCGGATTTTGATTTCCCGTAGTTCATTCTGAATTAACGTTTACTGGGACAGCGGCTTGTTCGTACTTTTAAATAAAACGCTATTTGTGCTTAAAGCATATGGGACAGTGCATCAGCCACGAGCACGCCGTGAGTAAATAATGAGTAAGCTATCGCGTCCTGGGTCTTTTAAAACTAAAGATAGCCAAAATCTTGAGACGGTCGACGAAGATTATGAAATAAAAAGGAAGTATAGCCAGATATCGGTCAACCGGCGATTAGGAATAAGAGTACCAAAAAAATGCCGGTTACTGCGGTCGGACATTTGGACACTTAAGCGGGAATTTTCAATAAAGCAAGTCACTACAAGGCAATGCTTCGACGATACAAGGAGTTATAATAAGATAACTTCATTCTCTGCTGTTTAATGAAATAAACGGAACCCCCAAGGGTCAATCGCAAGAACATTTATTAAGGAGCTAGTAAAGTTGAGATCGCAAGCCTCCATAAAGTTCGATTCAACGCCTGTATGAAAATATTTTAAGGTAACAGTAGATGTGCCACCAATAGGATAGCCGCTAGTCCGCTTAGTCGCGTTTACCTCCCACAGAAAACTTCGGGTTTTCATAAGCAGGGTAGATAGGCAACAATCAAGAGTCCCTGGTTGCCACTCGTCCAGGGATCTGCCGTACCGCAGAATTGTTCAGGTTATTATATGAATTGCTGCGAAGGGTGCTTGTATAGGTTTACCAGATAATTCACTACGACACCTAGCTTAAGGCTCTAACAAACAGTTAATCATACGCTGGATTTCGCAATCGCAGAGATGGAAGGCGTTTTGTTAATTATTCAAGCGATCGTTTCCGAGGGTTGTCAGTCTTATAGAATTTGAGGATAGGCCTCAGTGAGCAAAGAGCACATAGACTAATTGAGTGGATTTTTTCAGGATTAGTACCTAAACGTCTCTAGATAGTATAGGGACCAAAGAGAATCAGGAAAAAAGCTAGTTTTATTTGTTTGTGTGGCTCGGATTAGAGGAAGAAAGTGGAACGCAGGGCATGCTGTGCTGGACAACGTCATGTCCTGGAAGGCAGGCTTTTTCAAAATATCAGCCACATTACTAATAAATCCCTTAACCCATCCTTCCTTAGGTCAACCGGATGAAGCATCATATTTTACGAGACGACAGACCGCAACGTGCTATCAGATTATTACTGAATGAGTCTAGTCAGAGCTGGTTATACCTCTTCCAATTTTTGCTTTGCCTCATGAACATATCGAATGAACTAACTAAAAGGGTCCCCATTCGCAAAAACACTGACCGTCAAAGGACTTCAGGCTGGACCACATCCTCTTTTAATCGAAAACGTCTTTAATGTTTCTTTATAGAATACCACGAAAAATGCAATCTAAATTCAAAGTTACTGCCATTCTGTAACAAATAAAAATATCGGAAGACCCTAAACCGGTCCTGCGTCGACAGATGCGAGAGCCCTCGGGAAAAGAGATATTGAGCAACAAACTACATGTGATTGACGATTGGTAATAAATGAAAACGAAAAAGTTTCCAATAACTGGGGTTCGGGCATCCTTGTGCCCGTCTTCAAGAAGGGAGATAAGACAAAGTGTAAAAACCACCACGGTATAAGCCTCATATAAGTTGTTGCTAAGATCTTCCTTCTCAGACGGTTTCAGTCTGTACGCGACTCTAGGACGAGGTCCAACCAAGCCGGATTCGAAGCTAGGCGTGGATGCGTAGACCATACATTCACACTGAGGCGCATTCTGGAATTCCGCCATGGCTACCAGCAACCGACGTCCATCTGCTTTTTAGAATTCGCCGCTGCGTTCGATTCATCAGGTGTCCCTGTGGCGAATAATGGAACGAGATGGTGTGCCGACCTAAATCATTGCCATAAGCAAGGCATACTATCGCTCTACTACCGTGCGAGTCCTTGTGGATAGAAATCTCTCTCAACTGTTCGATATCAGATCTGGTGTTCGACAAGGTTGCATCCTGTTACCCATTTTGTTCAATTACGCCATTGACTGGATTCTCAGGAGGGCCCTACACGATTCTAACGGTGTGGAATTTGTACGCGGAGGCCACCTGACTGACCTAGACTACGCTGACGATATCGCCTTGCTAGCCTCAATTTTTGGTGATCTAGAGTCTGTGAATGAGATCGCTACTTCGGTCGGCTTATCCATAAACATGGGAAAGAACACATTGTTCTCAAACTGCATCATTGACCAGAAGGCAGCCCTCGGGATTAATGGCTGTCAACTTGAAGTAGGCAATTTCAAATACCTCGCGGAGAGGATGCTGTCCATAGACAGAGTAAAGACGATGTTCGCTCCCGAATTGACACTGTTCACCGGGTTTTCTCGATTCTTAGAAAGTGCCTATGGATTCGACGCGACATATCCATCGCCATGAAGATCCGCATTTACCGCATATTCAAGACTTGGCTCGAAAGAGTTCGTCAAGACATGGAAACAGTGCTCGGACCTTCGGTATTCGGCGTACATCGCTGGATAAAAGAATTGTTCGAGCTTTCCATATCCACTGCTACAAATCGTCACGCGTGGAGTTACAATACGTGACGTTGAGGCCGGCTATATCAGGCATGATCACAGCCGCACCACGTACAAGTAAGTACAAAACGAAATGATATCTTGTGATATAAGTGTATTTTACCAAGGCAGCCGAGCAACTAGAAATTTGGAAGTGGAATTGACAACAGAAGTATGAGAAGTAAACACAGTAGGAGAACGAAAAAAGTACTAATGCAGAAAAATAAATTCAAATGCACTAAGGGTACGCTCCGATAAGGAAGGAAAAATAATGTCTGAATGATTTAGTCAGCAATAATCGGGGAGAGTGCAAGCGCTGCCTCGATAACACTGCACTGAAATTTGTCTAGCCCTTCACTAGCAGCTTAAATTTTCGGGCCTGTGTGCGGCTAGTAAACATATTGGCCTCCAAAACTAATTACATTAAATAACTGTTGGGAGGATTGTTTCTGTGGGGACTACTAACAATAGATAGGGAATCACAAAGCTAGCTCCAGACTAACCGTAGGGGCTGGCCCTAGGGGAGTGTGTTATTAGATAGTTAACTAGGTCACAGAGTTGACTGAAGCCTGTGAGAGGGAAGCGTGGTCGACTCCTGGGACTACGTCCACACGACACCACGCATAACGTTTGCTAAAAACAATCTCATGCAGTCGAATCTTTCACGGTGCACTAAAAGGCGTGGCTTGAAAGAATGGCAACTGACAGGATAATTCGGTCCTCCTCTCAGAACTAAGTAAGGCTACAATGGTTCCATCTTAATTTCTCCTCAATGGCACCTCTATCCAGTGAGACCCAAGCCGCCATTTTAGTTTTTTTTTGAAATTCTGGTTCATTGCGCGGAGATTATGTGTGTAGCGCGCGTAGACGTGCTGTTAGACCTTGCCCGTCACTGAGTCTGAACCTGCCTTCGGTCTTTTAAACGCTGCCATGACATTATGCCAAGGAGGATGAAGGACGAGGGAGTGTGGTAGAAGCTGCGTAATCTTACTATCACCGACACACGCGCAAGTCACCCTCTCTTCACCTACCACGCTGTAAACACACGGTGGACATAGTCGGTAACAGCGGCCGAACTGTCATCCCCTCACCTCAAATTTAATTGATGACGTGTAGTTAAAGTAGGTTGCAAAATAAACAAAGTGATCCGAACCACATCAATGACATTAATCCCCTTATTTGTCTTACACGGAACAACAGCTACCAGGCGAGAAAAATGATCAATAACCGACAAGTTCCGTAGCTTAAAATCGACCTCCGAAAATAAGGTTCTCCGATTTTGGAATTTATAAGTCCTCAACATCGATACCTTTTCCTCCTGAAGAAATGCACAATAAAGGACAATGAAGTTGTTGGGAGGGAAACCCCCTCAAATTTTGTGATAAGGAACCAAATAGTTTAGAAAATGTCCTATTTATATTCATATGGGGTGGCAATTAGAGGCGAACGATTGGTTGTCAGTTATGATAGTTAAGGCAATCGCGATTGCTGCGGCAGCGTTAAAAACCAGATGATGTCGAATGCTTAACGTTACCTTAAAAACGTGGATGACATAGGGCATGAAGAAATAGAGAACATTGTAATCGTTCTGATATGCTATAAAAATAATTAAAAGAGGAAACGCAATGATTTTTACTCTGATTACCTCGAAAGAGTACCGAGCATGTCAGTACGTACGGAAAGTTGGAAATAGGCTAAGCAGTGAATAAATTATTATGCGGTTCAAATGACTTGCATTATGGAAGCTTACAATGCAACGAAAGGTTTAAAATGCATTGACCAACTGCCAATAGTAAGCATCTCGCTAAATATTTGGAAAACTTACCAGTGGCCTGAAAGACCTACAAGACGATGTGTCGGTGTGGGCTCACTCGAGTAAACCAAAAGAGTAACAATTCACTAAATCCCAAGTATAGAAGGTCCATGAACCGTTAGACTACCCTGTGCATATATGACAACAGGAGCGCATGGAATATAGCCTGAAATTTAAATGTATAAAGGCAGAGCCGCGCAAAAAATCGTGCTGACAACGAAGAGAAAACTGTCGATAGAAGTGAAGAGACGAGCTCCAGGGATTTCAAAGGCGTAAGCCTATTTTCCTCAAATACACTGAACTGAACTGAAAAAAGCAATCGAGAAGAATGAAAGGTGATTAACCCAAAGACCTGAAACCTAGCAAGCCCAACTGCTAACGGATACGCATGAATGGAAAGTTTACAAAATTTCATAGTCATCGCTACTGTGAAAACAAATCGAGAATACATTATTTGTTGATTCAATAGAGCGCGTCAATTCAGCTTGAATTGACTTGCTTTCACTTTCATTTAAGACAAAACTGCCTGCTATGTGCTTCAACGTAAGAATAACCTTAACCTTATTGTTTCCATTTTAATATGGACTGATGACCATTGAAAATTTCCTTCTTTAAATAATAGGTGTTTTGCAGATTTGAATAAGTAATTTGACTCGATTTTGAAAAACTCGGTGACCTCGGTGCGAGTTGGTGTTTACTTGACTTGTTGGTGTTGACTTAGTAGCCCAAAGCTAACCCACAATGGCAAAGTTAAGGCTTTGGTACATCTAATGTTCTAACCGCCACCTTCGCTCTTTCTTATTTTATATGTGCGGCTTAAGCAGCTTTGAAGGATGACCGAGAGGCTTAGATCACGAGCGCTTTCAAGGAACGCGGCAGCGTCTTCATTTGTAATTCATCAAAGTATTCTACGAACCACCGATGGAACTGTATGCTTTTATCGTTCGATGAAGAGCAGACGCTTGAGTCTTTGCACAAAGTTTGCATGTGTCCAGTTCCTAAAGAGCACGTTAGTTTTGATGGTTTGTGCCCCTCTTTACCTCTATCAAAAGTTTAAGAGTACAATAATAACAACAGCAATGGTGAGTGGTATGTTAGGTGTGGTTGGGCAATGTAAATGTACATAAGCAGCACTTTCTGTTCAGTAAGTATTTGAAAATGACAGTGAATTAGTAAGAATGCTTTGCGTGTCAGCAGAGCTTGCCCAGATATAGTACTTTTAAACTCTTCAACAGTTGTTATATAAAATATATTCTTCGGCTGTTATGTTATCTCGCATTTATTAATTCAATTCCACACTGTACACAAGTAAGTGTGACGTTTTGCTTTTCATCTCGAGATACATTGGTCGATTCGAGCAAACACACAGGCCAAGTTTTCTTGGTAATCTGTTGTAGTTGCAATATTTTCGGTTTAGCTGAGAGGAGGGGCTGTCCTGGACTGACTTGGTAGGTAAAAAGAAGAAATTTGGAATTGAAAAATGAAAACGTAAGGTCATCGATATGTGCGGCCCAGGCATAAGCTGCAACTACTGACACAAGCTTCATTATATATTCAATAGCTTCTCAGCAAATGAGTATCCAGTTTGCATTTAAATGTTTCAACAGTTTCTGAAAGGACCACCTCATCAGGGAGTCCGTTCCATGCACCAAAGACCCTCTGTGAAAAGGCGTTCCGACGGACGTCCATGTGGACCAATTTCCTGTGCAGTTTAAAGGGATGACCCGCAGATTTTCCTTCCCAGCCAATTCGAAGAAGTCAGAAAATTCTAGGGCACAATTCCAGCCTCTGATAATCCGGTAGGTTTGGATGAGGTCACCGCGTAGTTGCCTGTAATTGAGAGGAAACAAATCAAGTTCAATTTGTCTGGTTTCGTAAGGCAGATGACTAAGATTCTTGACCATCTCTGTAGCCCTCGCCTGTAATCGTTCGAGCTGTAGATTATCCTTCTTGAACCACGGGCACCAGGTCTGGACGGCATATTCCAAGTGAGATTGAACAAATGCTCCGTATGTATTTTGGAAAAGTTCTGTATCAATCTGCACAAATCCACATCTGAGCGCAAATAAAACTTGTGTTACGCGTTTAGCTGCCTTTACACACTGTGAAGATGGTTTGAGTGATGAGGTTATTAGAACACCGAGGTCCTTCTGTTCCTCAACAATCGAAATGGGCTGCCCATTGAGAAGGTATTGGTAGTAATCATCCTCCTTACTGGTCTTTCTGGTATGGAGTCTTAGGGCCACACACTTCCCAACGTTAAAATTTAATAGCCAACGAGAAGACCAGCTGCTAAGATGGTTGAGACTCTCTTGAAGTGCGTGCCTATCGGCATCAGATTTGATGACCCTCCACAATTTAACATTGTCTGCAAACATGACGGTGTTGCAACCCAGTTCATCAACGCAGTCGTTGATATTGATTAAGAAGAGTAATGGTCCTAAGACGGAGCCTCAGAGGTCACCACTTAGAACCGGAATAGGTGTTGACTTCGAGGATTCGATGCACACAGTTTGAAATCTTGCTGTAAGAAAATCTGCAAACCATGTCAGCAGCATTCCTCTTATTCCAATTTCAGATAATTTATAGATTAGACGTTTGTGTGGGACACTGTCAAACGCCTTCGTGAATCAGTGAAGATGACGTCAACCCTACCGACTTCATCCAATGCGCGAGTCCACTGCTCTGTCGAGAGCAATAAACTGGAAAGACAAGTGCGATTCTTTCTGAAGCCATGCTGAAGCTCTGAGATTAATCGGTTTTCCTCAAGGAACTTCATTGTCGCTTTCCTAATTATGGATTCCATTATTTTACAGCAAATGGAGTTAAGGCTGGCAGGTCGATAATTGTTGACATAAGATCGAGCCCCACTCTTGTAAATGGGGTATATATTTGACTCCTTCCGTTTGGATGGCAGTTTCCCAGATTCAAGCGACGAATTGAATATATGTGCTAGTGGTTTGGAGAGTTCACCGGCCAGTTCTTTCAAGAACTTTGCCGGTAAATCGTCCGGACCAGATGACTTCGTTTCTTTCAGATTTTGCAGTTCTCGTTCCGCGAAAGGTTCCGGGAAGAGTATATATTCAAGCACTGGATCAGCGTCTATAACACCACTGTTGTCGTGGTCAAGCTGAAGTTTCGGTACTTTAGTGAATAACGAGACAAAAAACGGACCCAAGAGCTCGGTTTTCTCGCAATTTTCAACGATTTCAACACCATTGCCATCCATATACACAGTGACTGGGTCCTTGTTTTTATTCGACTATTGATATAATGGAATCGAATTTAAGGTTTATTTTCAGCCTGTTGAATAATTCTTGATTCATAGCTCTTACTTGAATGACGAATCATTTTTTGACAGCATTTTTGTGGGGAAAGAATTCCTTGAGATGCTATGCTTACCCTGTTTCTCTAAATACCTTCCATTTTTAGTCTTTTTCTTTAATTGCCTCTTAAGTTCTATTGCTAACCAGGCAGGGCAACCAGTCTTTTTTGCATTTTCCCTGGACAAAAGCGTTCAATCAGATCGTGTGAAACCTTCTTAAATGATTGCCAGTCATCCTTTGGTTTCCTTTTGAGCAAACTCTTCGAAAAACTAATTGCAAAACAAATCACGGATTTTGCATAAGTAATCAAATTATAAACTTTTCCTAACACGGCTTCTTACCGGACCGCTCTTGTTAAACCTGCCACATGTCTTTTTTAAATCTAATAACCTCTCTTCGTTATGATCATCTATCTGTAGTAGTTATCTATTTTGATCTTAGTAAGGCATTCGATAAAGTGCCTCATAAACGAATTCTAGCCAAACTAGAAGATATAGGATTTCGTAGTCCCCTTACTGACTTTATTAGATCATACCTAAATGATCGAAATCAAAAAGTTATAGTATAGTCCTCATATTCAAGTGCTACCCCGATTGGTAGTGGTCTCCTTCAAGGTACCGTATTAGGTCCTTTGTTGTTCTTACTGTATATAATGATATTTCATCGATAGCTAAACATTCTCAATCTTTTATTTATGCTGATGACCTCAAATGCGTATATTCCTTTTCTAACTCTACGACCGAACGGTGCCTAGAAAAATTCATGCAGACTTAGACACTCTTTTGGCCTGGAGCTCCACATGGCTAATGGAGTTCTCACCTACTAAGTGTCGCTACATGAGTTTTGGGCCTGTAAGCCTGCCGTAACCTCCTATTTGAAGGTTGCCCTATGATTGAATGTTCCTCCATCAAGGACTTGGGCTTAAGCTACACCAATAAATTAGATCTTTCGCCTCATGCCGATAGACTTACGGCCAAAGCTGCTCAGATTTGCGGCTTTATTTCTTATAATTTCTACCTTCCTGAAATTAAATTAAGACTTTATCGTATGTTTGTACTTCCGATTCTTGAATTTTGCTGTCCTTTCTTCGGTTTAATGAACAAATCTAGCCGTTCAAAAATTGAAAATGTCTAAAGACATTTAACAAAAAAACTCCTATTTCCGACTTTTTCAAGTACTTCCTACTCAACAAGATGCCAGCTAATGAAGCTAAAATTTCTTTGGGTCAGGAGACTTGAAGCAGGCTTTTGTCTCCTTTTCCGACTTAATAATAGTTCAACTCTCCCCAAGCTTTCTGTCATTACCCCCGTTAGTCTTCCTTACAACCTAAGAAATTCTACATTAATTATACCTCCCCCTGCATCCTCCACGTGTAAACGCTCTCTTTTCTTTGCTTCTAGGTATAGTTTTCTTTGGAATAACTTGCCAGTTGAAATTAGGTCGTTAACTAGCCTATCTGCATTCAAGCGAAGACCGCACATTTATCTTAACACTGATTCTATTAACCTTTTATTTTCCTCATTTTTTCCCAGTAGCTTTCCCCATGAATTGGAGAAAGGACCATCGGGAATTTAAGTGACCCTCTTGAAACTATATTTTCGCTTCCTCGAGTTGCCCATGAACTATGATGTCTCCTTATATCACCAGTCATCCAAACGATGACGTCATTCGGACGTACACATTCGATGGTCCACAGTCTAAAATGCTACCGTTTCTTTGGATACTAACCATCATCAGAAGTCAATTCTGGACCATAAGATGCTGAGGACTTAATTTCATTGACGCATTTTCGTGAGATTTTGTTTCATACGCCTAAGTGATCAAGAACGAATCACCT
This sequence comes from Schistocephalus solidus, assembly GCA_017591395.1. Classification (NCBI taxonomy): domain Eukaryota; kingdom Metazoa; phylum Platyhelminthes; class Cestoda; order Diphyllobothriidea; family Diphyllobothriidae; genus Schistocephalus; species Schistocephalus solidus. The sequence goes on from WEDG01012845.1 coordinate 50,367, forward strand.
CGACGTTTCATTATCTCATTCTGAAATGCTACTACCGTATTACCCTAATCTACCACCTGACCATTTTTTCCTAAGCATTTTTTTCTCCTTACCTTCTATTAAAAAATGAAGGCTTATTGAACTCTGCCTCCATTTGCATGGTAGTACTTTTTTTCCTGCCTATTTTTTCTAGTTCACCATTAATTTTAAAAACATCGCTAACTGTTGACATAGCAGGACAAGTTATGTTTTTGTACATTTTATCTGCACACATTGTCATAACTTTATTTCGTTACTAATGTTTGCTTAGACAGTGCCTTGCCGGTGCTAACCAAATATAAATTCTAAATAAATAAATAAATAATTCCATTGCACGGACATCAGTTGTTAATTCATCGCGTTAAAATCGGCCTCTATCAAATGTATGTCAGGCCTGGTCTCGAATACTGCTCGTTTCTATTTAGCCTTCTGCGCGCTAGTGAACCAGTCATCGAGATGTTTTTTTATTTTTTCCTTTGGCACGCACAGTTAGATACCAACAGTTTTTTTCGGTAAACGATATAGCAATCTGAAATAAGCTACCCAGAAGTATCAAAATTCAGCAAAGCTATCCCTTGTTTACGCGAACTGTCACTAGATTTCTACATTCAGGACACCTTCCAAAACTTTTGGGTGCTGACTCTGTTGAAGCTCTCTTCGGTTCTGATGGTGTTCACGAACTCTGAATCCTGTGCCGGACTTCATACTGAGGGCAATATTGCTGGCTCTGCAGACCTCAATCGGCTTATTTCTCAGTCGACAGCGAACAGCCGCTCGCTGACATACCTGCTGGTGCAGAATACCAGATCCGTAACACTGAATGGAGAAGTTCTTCACCGGGCACCTTTGTTAACGCGTCCCTGTCCAGAACTTTAATTACTCAATCAACTGCAGTTTTTTCGCCTGAAAACACCTGAAACAATGATCAGGAGTTTTTTTCACTGTCAGCTTGGCCCTCTACTGTATATATATTTTTTTCGACCTTGCCTGTAAACTGGCAATAAATAAATAAAA
>WEDG01012854.1:0-42365 GCA_017591395.1 Schistocephalus solidus
CCTAGGATCTGCAGTTTTCCTCCGCGGGATGTGCAGTTTAAAAACAGGTGTTTTGTTGTGAAGCGATCGCCAATCACTCGCTTTTCTGTAGCAAAGAATGCACAGGTCATTTACATTAAATATTAGCGACGTGTAATGAATTTGAATCATAGAAAAAGTAAAAGCAATAAACAGGTGTTGAGAAATACGCACGTTTTTTAGAATCGGGAAATATCGAAAAGGTTCAAAATGACTGAAATTGAGTGAAATTTAGTTTTAAATGCGCAGATACTATTGTCATGCAAAAATAGCATGTCAATAAATCAGCGCAGTGAAATTTCCTTTGACAATGTTCATCAAATTATGTTGGCATTTAAGCATCATTTAATAATACGTTTTATATCAATGTTGACAGTTAAAGGGCATCCTTCAGTCCTACCATGGTTTCACTAGAGTGATCTCAGTCTCTTCCTTATTTGTCACGTAAAATAAAATGCTTTATCCATGTTGGTTGCAAAAATTCAAAGGCGATCATACATAAAGACAATTTGTTTGAGAGGCACAATGTTTAAGTTACTTTTCTCATGGACCCGGCTCATTTTGGAACATAAAAATCTCAAGGTTCCTTTTAAAGCTTTCTATGGATGTTGGCATCACAAAGGTCCACCAGGAGGGCGTAACATGCATAACGATTTGCAAACGAAATACATCAAATTTTTTTATCCTGTTTCTGGTGAAGCTGTTCTTTTAACTACTTGCTAAAAAGTATAGTCTCTGAAGGGGGGAGGCGCAAAAGTTCCTTGAGGACAGTAGTCTCTGTGATATGAACAGTCTCGACAATTGTTATCACTTCGAAGCCATCAGTAGGGTAATCGTATCTCGTTTACATTGGGAAAACAGACTGGAAAAAATCCAAAAGAGTATAAGCCTTCGCGTTGTCCTCAGTAGGTTCTATGCCCTCGGCAGTCCTCCGCAGGGGTTATCGGATCCTTGTACAGTGTTTTCTGCCCAAGGTAACCGTAAAATGGTTTCGGGTTCACAGTAGCCCGGTTCAACAGGTCCATTTCGAAAGCCTGTCTTGCTCTAATAAAAAGTCCCTTGAACCGATTTCTGTGCATTTGGTACGCATTTAGAAATGCAGAAGTTCCGTCCGTAAGCGATTTTTTTACAATCTCCGCTTTTTGTGAACTTCGTTTTTTAAGCCCTGCGTAAGCCTTTGCGGTTTGGTGGTTCACCCTTTAATCAAAATTGGACAGTTATTTTCGATAAGCCAATGCAGTGTGTCCCGGAACGTTTCACAGTCCTCGGTTGAGTGCTTCTGAGTTCAGCACTCATTCACTCGAAATCGCCTTGCCATATATTCCTTCTGATTGTTGTGGGTCTTGGTGGTTTATAAAATAGTGATTACTCCCATCGCGCAACCACGTGGTCACTTTTAACTAGCGGTGGTAGACATGACACTCCATCATTGCTGTCCTGCGACTTCATGAGAACTAGGTTCAGGCAATTGGTCTGTTGTCCTTCGCACACACTTTTAGGAAAAGTGATGTCCTGTGTGCGAAGTAGCTTTATCGTTGTGCTCAGAAGACAATTGTTAAAGGCAAAATCAGAACTATGTTCGCAGGTTGAGCTCCAGTCGATTTGAGGCTCATTGATGTCCACCATGACAGGGATATCCAACCGTCAAGTTATATTTTCAAGCTTATCTAGTAGATATGCATTGGCTTTGGGGTCTCATCTCGGTGGACGGAAGACTTTAGGGACATCTATACTTGATGTACGCGACACTTTTATGGATAACCATATCGCCTCGGATTAAGACGCAAGTTTATATGTTTTGTCTAAACTATATTATCACTTTTCAGGTATTTGAGTACGCCACCTCCTTGACTCTCTTACTTGTCTTTTCTAACATGTTGGGAGCCAGCAATAGTAACATCACGGTCGTCCACGTGTCAGGACAACCAAGTTTCTGGTACGGAAAATATATCTGGAAATAGATCGCAGACATGAATCTTAAGCTTATCGAGCTTCAATAATTTACTCTAGCATTGGTGTACAGGAACGAGAGTTTTCGGTTTGCTCGGAAAGTGCTAAAAGTCGGGCGTGAGCCACTGTTTACTGGGCCAACTGCGTGGTAATCCAGAACGAGCCTCTCACAAGGGAGATCATTGGACGGTGGAGCACTTGGTAATTGTAAATAACCAAACATGTTACCCCTCGCTGATCCGCCATCTCAGTTTGAAGACAAGTTAATGACGTTTTTTCCGCGCCGCAGATATGCATTCCTGTAGAAAAAAAACTCCAGCGTCTCAGTTTTTAAACTTAAATCGCCGTGACCGAATGAGACAGGCTTCCTAGCTACTGATCGATATAACTTTTAGAGGCCTTGGACGTGTTGATTCAGATTGATTTTCGGGCCGTTTTCCAAGGCGGAAGGCTTTTTCCAGATCAATCCATCTTATTAGGTTGCAGCATAGTGGTCAGGATTTCATGAAAGTGGTTCATGTCTTCAGAATATCGGTCTTCAGAAATCGTTGCTGTTTATTCGGGTAGTCCATGTATTATGAACAATTTTTTTCTGTGCGTTTAAAATTTTTGTACCTACGATGCTGTCTTCCACTATATGGTGGGAAGGTTTCACGCTGTGAACTAGTGATAAGGTTGCGCATGCTAATTGCCTATTTGTTTGCTTTGATCTTGTTTATATTAGCATTCATGTAATTTCACGGATTGAACGATTTTGAATCGGAGGTGGTCTTTGGTTAAGGAATCAATTCCACTGCTTGAGCTTGGTGTGATAATCTCAGTTTTTTCTGTGGAGGACAAGGCAATGGTCAAAGCCCTGTGTTCGATCTTTTTGAGCAAACCCTCGAAGTCGGTTGTACTTTTTTCTTCTTGGAGGCAGTTTTGCGTTTTGGACGGCGTTTTTTGTTGAGGTGGACTATTTATGTCCTGCGCCAATGCTGCTTGTTGTTTGGTAGCCATAACAGCTGTTGAAGATCGAGTTCCAATGGTTTTGCTCCTGGTAAGTCCCTCAGCGGACTCCTGAGTGGCATTTACTTCTTAAGAGGTGCCTTTTAGTGCAGATTTTGTTTGCCTTATCTCATTCTCGAGCTGGTTTAGCTTCCTGAACAGTTTCTGACCACCTCTGAAAATGACAGCTTCGTAAATATCGAGCATTTTAATGTCAGAGTGCGCCCGTTGCCGTGATGAGTTGGTCGAATGGTAAGCGAGCGTTGCCATCGCGTTGGTGGTCGCAGGTTCAATCCCGGCTTGCGGCATGACTTTTTAAATTATTGTGTTGTGACTGAAGAATTAAGAAGTGCCTAGGTGTAGGTTAACAGTACCAGTAATTTTACACAAGCAGCATATCAATTATCTACTTTGCCTTTTTTGCAAATTAATGATATCCCTCGAAAGTGCTTAACTACATCTACTGGTAGAAGTTGTTAAGATTATTTGTTATAACGTGTTACCCGATATAAATTTCACAATCAGTAAGACAGAATATCGATAATGACCGACTCAGCCTGGTTCGAAAATACTCTTTAGAAATCCTGACGAGCAGATATGTCCTGGATTGGACTGGTAGGTTTTGAAGGCCAGGCCGAGATTTCAGGCAGGTTGCTCTATTTGGACAACTTTCCTAGTCGAAAAAAAGTGCTCAGAAACCCTGGATAGCTATTATAGAATGGATTTGAATGGCACGTTGTGTAAGAAATGATTTTCTTGTGTGCTCGTTTCGGAAAACTCTCCGGGTAAAACTATAGGGGTATCGAAGGCAACTGGACGGAAGATTAAATTAATTTATTTAACGATTTGAACCAATTTATGTATATGAACTGTGTTTCTGTTCAAAGACACGATTCAAATTGGTATTTGTGCTGCTAAAAATGCAAATAACGTGACACCCTTTCAGATGACCCGTTCGTGATTCATCACATTTATTTACTCGTCACTTGATGTTTCCGACATCGATGAAAGACTCGGCGAAATGACCGCCATAAGAACATTGACAAAGGTTTTGGCTTCGAGCAATATTAAGATAAGTCAGAGAAGCACGATCGACCAGTATCCCTGGCGCATAAACCATCACACAGTTTAAATAGGCACTTCCCTTAAAAACTGTTCATCGGCACAGACAGGCCTACATCGCACGCACGACAAAGTGATCGCGACAAAAACTAGGGGTTCAAACGAGGGACAAAGCCGGAATAAGTGAGCCAGACATAACGATCGAAGGAAAATTCAAGTGTTTTACTTTGCAAGCTTTCAAATGCACAGACGACCCAGTCGTAATTCCGAAAATAATGTTGATTATGTTTCCCTTCTTTCATTAGAAATCAGTAAATAACAGTGTTATATCACCAACCGCAATGGGCATTTAAAGCTTAACAACTGTTATTATCTATTTATGGAAAGTAATCTATAAGGAAAAAAAGGTATGGGAAAATCCATTGAAATTAAAACTTCCGTTAGAAAATAAAAATTAATCACTTAATCTCTGTCCAACCTGACACATAAGAAGACTATTGGTAGACTGGCGCCATATTAAATCCTGTTCCCGATTCCGGATCAATACATCGATCTGAACCATCATGAGTTGTGGTCAAATGTGCCAGCTAACGACTTATTACATAAAAATAGTTTACCATGTTTCAATGTGAATGATCCGGACTTCAAGAAAGCACTTAAATTTACTGTCATACGTTAGGGCGTTTACCAAATCTTATAATAGCCTTATCAAACATTAATGTTTTTCCAAGTTAAAAGATAACAATTTAAACATTGAGCCCAGAAGTATTTTCTAATGTAGTCAGCTAGAACCTTAAAAATCCATTGTCGTCATTAAATATCTGTACGTCAATCAAATCTTTAAAAATATCATCAAATTATGTTAAGTAGGAAATAATAAAATTTTGACATTTTGACCACCACAAGCCGATATCGTTTAATTTTTGAGGAAGGTAGTGCTTGAACATGAAGTAAATGCTTCAGAATAAACATTTTGGTCTTTGTCCGAAATGTGCTATGAATATTATAGGTGAAGTTTATTAGATGCAGCGAAGTAACCGGCCAGTATTCAAAAGCTACCAGGAGTTAATATGTATGACAAATTTTTTTATTATTTCTAACATGGCTATACGAGAAACAAGTGAATTTTTCCTATATAGCACTTGTCATATATATGAGATGACATGTAATACTTAATTATTACTCAAATGCCCCTTAGGTTTACATGCATGCCATGAACGTGCCTGGTCAGCAGCCATAATTCTGCCACATCATCTTAAGCGAAGAGGTGCAGGCTCAAAAGTATCAATGTCATACTTCACCGATGAACATAGAGACACCAAATGCGAGCAGTCAGAGGAAGCATGCACGCATCCCTCTTGTCAACGCCTATAATAAGTGGCCTTGGGGTCTGATCTTCCTTAGTTTGCACATGCCTAACTTGCGTCGACTCCACAAAGCAAGGCAGTCGTGTTGACACTGGCTTCTACCTCTACCCAGGTAGAAACGGAATACCTGTTCTCATTGGAAAAAATCGGCGTTTACCTACAGCTCGGAACTGTATAACGTTTGTGTCATCATCATTTCCCTACATAACGTGACATAATTCATGTAAGGTATCTTAGTGTAGTTTTCACTTTTATATCACTCAATATATGTGAATTGTAGCCCTCAGCTATGAGTCTTCAGCACACGTATGGGTTCAAACATCGTTTGTTGAGAAACAGTTATAATAGTGAGACAGTCAATTCCCTCTGGGAATGTCTATTGATCAGTGACAATGAAACAGGTATACTGACCAATGCATAACCAAATTATTACTAAGATTCACATGAGGGGTGGGCAGATACTTTTCGACAACCAGCTACGAGGACAAATAGATAGCGTTGCTCTGGGCTCACCACTATGATCTCTATCAGTTGATGCCTTTATCGGCAAGTAGGAGAAATATCATCTAAGTGACCAGATCAATAATCTAAGACAGTTAGGTTAATACGTTGATGATATCTTTTTAAGTGCCACAATAAAAAAATGTAGACACACTCTTAAGTTCTGTTAACCATGCACATGCAAGGTTTATATTACGTTAAAGATGAAGCGAGCAGGTTCACTCCATGTCTTAGACTGCATTGTAAGCAGCAGACCCGATGGTATTCTATGAGGGGGCGTTTTTTAAAATAAAACCTGGTAAGAATCTAAAACGACGTTGACAGCTTCGTTCCTCTTAAACAAAAACAACATATTGTCAGTTGTTTAGCGCAAAGGTCTAGAAAAAAATGGATCGGCTGTTAATATTGAGCAGGAGCTTGGAAGAATCAAGAACCTACTTCGAGAGAATGGGTACCCTGCGTAGTTTATTGCAAATCATATTGACGCAAGAGCAGTTAAACCACTCGCGCTTACTTCAAGCAAGAAAAATATTCCTTAAACTCCCTTTTAAAAGGATGTACCAAGTGATTTCCAGAACAGACGCCTAATCCAAGCCGTTACAAAAGCCTTTATTTCAGAAATAAAATTTAAGTTATTGTTTTCAACAAGCCCTCTTTTACGAGGCGTATGTAAGGATAGGCTGTCGACTAAGACCAACTCCATGTGCATATATTCAATTAATTTATCCTATGGATGAGGTGATATGTGTGCCACGAGTCGGCGAATTTCCAAAAAAATAACAGAACACAACTAAGCCTGAGTAGTCAAAAAAGAACCTCGAACAAGGTTCGCGCTTATCTTGGCCAACTATTGCTTAACTGCATGCATTCTCCCGCACAGGAGCCCAAGTCTCAATGGTAGACTGCTTAACACAATGACCAAAGGTCGCAGGTGTTAATCTCGGCTGATGCACACCTGGGATTGGGTTTGAGTGGCTAATGGCGGCTTTTAAGTCAGCAATGGCCATTCTGGTCTCCATTGTCTTTCTAAGTTCCCTCTTATCAATTAATATATAAAGTCTCTATGCGACTGCCCTTGATGGCTCTTAAGTAATGGACAAGGCACAACGAAACAAAAATGTTCCTTAACAAGATCAGTGCACACCAAAATTACATTTTCCATAACGCCCAGCGCAACCGACAACTAAACGAGCCTGTTGCTCAATGGGTATCTGTTACATTAAATGACCGAAGGTAGAGGGTTCGAATCTCTAGTAATACACACCTATAATAAGGTATGACTGGCTGATGACTGCTTGTAAGCCAGAAAGGTACATTTCAGTCATCTTGTCTTTTTCCTTTTCATCTCATAAACAAATATCTCAAGTCGTTGTCCGATTGCCTTCGATAGCTCTAAAATAAGCGAAAAAAGCACAACGGAACATAAATGTTCCTTAACCACATCAGTAAACAAGTCACTTGCATTGTCCATATTCCCGAGCAAAACCGACGCAACAACAAGCCCAAATCTCAATGATAGACTGTTTACCTCAAAGACCAAAGGTAACAGGTTTTAATATCTACTGATCCAAACCTTTGTTTAGGTTGACTGGCTAATGACCGCTCATATGTCCCCAATGGCAATTCCGGACTCCCTTGTCTTTGTCGGTTCCATCTTATCAATTTATATCTGAATTCGATATTACCTATCCGTGAGTGCTCTAAAGTGAGCAACAAGGCTCAAAGGAACATAAATGTTCCTAAACCAGATTGGTGAACACAACAGTTAAATAGTTGATATTCCCGAGCGCAAAAAACAAAACAACGTAAACACGTGATCAAAATCTACAGATCAACAGATCAACATGTATGTACTCACTTTGCAGATACATGCAGCGATTATCCGTTTAATGAATTGAAGAATAAAGTTCATAACAAGCTATATTATAAAATATATCAGGCGTGGAACGCGACCAACAAGGCAGTGTTGTTCTTGTCTAAAAAATTAATAAAATACAGCAAATTGAGTTGCGTATGATTTATTTTATTAAAAAATTTGTAAAACCAAAAGTAAATGTATTTGCAAAACTTCAAGTGAGCACAGTTAGCCGTGTTATGTTGCACATCTTTCAAATCTTGCTGGAAGTGTACACCATACGCAAGCCTTCCGAGCATTCGATGTCAATGTCATATCACATTTTTTTCAAACTCCTTTTTTTCATTTTCAAAAGTTATTTCAGCACTTGTAGTCCTTTTCTTATGTGCTTGCTTATAAAGAAATGATACTATTTTTTCTTTAAGTTAGATTAAAAAAACCTAACGTAGAAAAAATAATCATCTATAAATATAATGTCTAGTTATTTTACAAGAAATAAATTCTTAATTCTTATGCCAATAAGTCATCGCTAGGTTCAGCCTTCTTTCTTGATGTCAGCACAGTATTTGAAGGAATGATTTTGAAATTTGCCACTTAGCACGATAAGCATTGTTATGAAGGCTTTTATGTGGTAAAAACGCATGCTTTTTCGTCAGCAGCTGAAAAAACTTGGTACTGTGCATGTAATATTTATGCATTAAATAAAAATAACAAAATATAGCTGCCATTTTCCTTTCATATAGTCAAATATTCATCAGTCAAAAAAAAGCATGAATAAAGCACTAACATGGTATAAATATAACTTTTGCAGGTATTTATTTTCGCTACCCTGCACCTTTTCGATTTTGGATTGACTGGGATCTACTTCCTTTCACGGCCTAAAATATGAAGATGCTTTATCTGTTATCCTCTGACAATGCTTTCATTTAAGTCTGTCGTGAAACGGTTTTAAGTGGACTGACCAAAAAGAAGTCATTACTGGAATATAATCGTCTATTCATTGCATGAACGGTACAGTCCAGTAAAATATTTTCGGAATTTATCAATTATTTCATAATCTTTATTAATGCAATCATTTTCTTTTAGTTAAAAAGTAAAACTCATCAAAACAAGCTATAAATTTCGATAAAGGTAGACTGCTATGTAAGGTCCTGCTGACGCATACACGCGCATAAATGTATATTAAGCCTCACTTTAAATCATATCACATATCCACATCGATCATAATTACCACAGAAAATAAAAGAAATATATGTACTTCTGGGAATAATTTTTGAGATAAAGCTTTGCTCTGGCACTGTAGCAAAAGCAACTTTCCATTGTTTAATTAACTCGAAATTTGTAGTTTCTAAGGGGTGCAAGCTTTGCAATGGTGTTTTTATTATGAGTTTGTTTAATTCGGTTGCTTAATCAGTGCTCGCAAAATCATATTTGTAAAAATTTCCGAATACAACTGACAGAAACACTTACCCTTTCGGACACTTGTTCCAGTGTCAGGCGTGTCAATACGTTAGGTTGGAAATTCCGGAACGATGGTTGCTAGTCCGTTATACTTTTTGCTTAAGGCTACCTTACATTATGTTCACAGTAAACAGCATCATGTAGTTCAGCTTTTTATAGTAAAATAGTTTTTTTATCCAAAAAAAACTTTTTCTTACATGACAATAAAGAGAAACACTGCTGTAAAGAATTGATTGTACTATAAAGCTAAACGAAATATCGAAAGATCAGCCGTCAGTGAAACTGTCTCCGTCTGCCATTTGAACTATCTTCACTAGGAAACACTTGCCTTTTGAAAATACAGTGTTTTTAATGAGGTGATTCTGCACATTCAGTAATTCTCTTTTCAATACTGGCAAATGATATCTTATTTAAAAGAAATGTTTTATGACCAAGACTTACCTTAATCTTGCATTCTTATAGAAACTGTTTGACCCGGTCCCACAAGTTCACCATTCTTGTCCAATCTATTAACTTTAATTGTATACATTTCTGACGGATCAAGACCAAAAAGTGCAACATTTCGAAAGGCAGTAAATATCGGAGGGTGATCCGGTGGTGTAACTGTTACTTTAAATTTTTCTTCTTTCTCCTCAGAACCTTTCCATACATACCAGTGAACAGTCAGGAAATCATTAGGCATCTTATTTGCGTACACTTTGGCAATGTCGCCTGCAGAAGGTGTATATTTTTCCGTACCTTTGACAATATTAAAAAGAATTTTCTTCAAACATGAAAAAGTACTGAGAAGGTATTCTATCTTATAATAATATTATATATATATATATATATTTATATATATATATATAAGGCAAAATTTGCTCACAATATAATGTGAGATATTTAATATTCTTTAAATGTAAGGTATATGAATTTAAAACAACATTGCTATTCAATGAGCTTTTACTAGTAATTCAGCATTTTTACAACAAAAGGCCCTTGCAATTGTTCTGAAAGAAGCTAGTCCAACAGCCCTTCATTTGATATGACTGACATATTTTCAGATCAGACTGCATGATGAACAAGATGGGACATCAAATAACTGAATTTATTGGAATCGAAATATTATTATTATTGATTTCGCTTCAATTTTCCAAGGAAGCAATCGAATGCAGACATAACCATTCGTCAGTTTTTCAGAAAAATAAACACATCGAAACAAATTTCAATAAAAAAACGATGTGTTAATAAGGTCTTTCAATAAGCAATCATGAAAATATTATTTTAATTACCGACCATGAATTCAATTTGCTGGCAGAAATTGCTAGCTTACAATCAAGTGATGTGTGGTTACTCAGTTTTGGTCGTTTTTGTTACAATGCTTGGAGCACCGTACTTCCCATTATGCTGACTCAATTTAGAAAGCTTAAGCAGCATGTGCGTCATTATAACACATGAGAAGTAAAGGAGGCCTTTTGGTTTAAAAAAAATACTAGCAAATTGAGATTCATAAATATGCAAGGAACCGTTAATTTACTGACTTTACGGATAAATCAGAAGAAAAAATGTCACATTGGTTTCTTTGTCCAGTAGGTGAGCATCAGAGGCATCTGATTGTGGGCATTTAGCGCATAAGAGCTAACAATATATGGTGTATCCCAATGCAGTCAGTAAACGTAGATGCTCTGTAGAACAGCATTTATATTTAACGTGTTTTATTCCTAAAATTTGCATGGCTTGTGCCAATTTTTGAAGTGTAAATTACCGAATATAAATCGAATAGAAACCTTTTTTGAAATATTTCTAAGTGTAAATCAAGGATGTATTTCGATAGATATTTGCATTTAAAATCAGCATGATTTAAGCTTCCTATCTTATTATCTTCCTTAAAATATTTAAATTATTCACACTCAATTAAACAAGATTTTCAAAATTTAATGTTTTATAAAGCTGGAATCTGCCGAAACGCAATGGTCCGAAGACCTTCAGTATGATTCCTAATATTTTAAAACACATTTGCACTTTTAAACGTGAAGTTGCAAGCCCATCGTTCACACAAATTTAGAGTGATAAGCTAAAAAAGGTATAACACGTTTCAAAACTTAACCAGTGCAAAAGTCTTCAAGAACTTTCATATCTTACTTTCAATTACCTACATTCACACATGCCAATGCGCGAGAAGAATATTTAAATACATTGGCACTAAAAATGAATTTTAAGTTTCCAATCCATTTGTATATTTTACCATTTCTTCATCTTTATCCCTATATTCACACAAGTGTGGTTGAGGATTTTATTAAATTATAACTATGTTTACACAATTCTATGCCATAGTCATAAATATATGTATCGTCATAATATACAAAACCTACCCAAAGAAGTACATGTTAGTACCATATGAATGAGAGTTGAGAGGCATAAGATTGAACGCATTTTCTCCTTGAAAGTGTACGAGAGACTGCTCCGCACCGGTCGTAACTAAGGCTTAAAAACAAACACATTTCTCTTATATTTATAGATTTGAAGAAGTCTTCAATTATGCGTATCTTTTGATTGAAATAATTTAAGACCTTTCTATTCGTCAATTAGGGAAGTATCATTGGTCCTTTTGTGCAGTCTGACTCATCATGCAAAACAACAGGGTATCGTGTTCTTGTGCAGAGCTAGAGTGGGTGAAGTGTGTTGCGTGACAAACGATTTTCGCATAATTGATAGTATGAGGGGAGTTTTAATGTATCACGTGTAATAAGTGTCATAAATTGCATACTACTTCTGACAAGCAAAAACACAATTTAATTTTTTTAACTCAAAGAAATTAAACTTGCGGGTACGATCTTAGTTTAAAACGAATTAAGAAAATGCTAAGTTCATTGTGTCACCCATCTTGCTCCTATTCTAATATTTAGTACATCATTAGAACCACATTACATGCGGTGGTACCATTAATGTTTATATGATTAAGATTTTCATTTTTTTAGTTTTATTTTATTTTAATGTAAGAATTTTCCTTTTCATCGATTTATGAAGGAACGATGTTTTCAAAGCTGGTCATCTTATGAGAAAAAAAACGTTATTAGATTCCTCTGCGTTATGTCAAAATAGAAAATTAAAATTGTCAGTGAGTGGTTTATTAAGTTCATGTCGTTTACGGTTATTGTTTAGAACAACCAAATTAAGAAAAAATAAATTAAATCTCACAGCTTTCTCAAGATGCCACTGTTTACATTCTTCTGAGTTTTCCAAAGATAATTTGCCAGTGCGAAGGACACACCGCCACTCTCGGTGAATAAAAAAAGCTGTTGAATTGAGCCAATGTCTTTCAAATTGAGTATGGCTTTAGGATGTGAAATAATAATGTTAAAATTTTCTGAATGCTACAAAACATAATTGCCAGGGTTTCCATTTTTAAAACATATTTTGTCGGAAACGTCTTTGGTATAAACTGAGGCTCTATCTGTGAATTTGACGCAGTAAAATGCAGGTTTCTGTATCAGGGGCACACTTTAATAAATATAAATTATTCCACAAAATTTAACGACTGATTGGTCCACCGTCACATTAATTTGGCCTCCTACCATCTGTTATATGGACTTACTTTTTCCGAGATGATCATTTAATGAAAACATGGGGCCTTCAACTTAATTCTAGGCAAACGAGGGTTTGAGTTAAACAAGTAATAAAAAGACGCAGTCACATATATAATTTTGACCAAATATTTTTAAATAAAATTTAGTCACAAAGTAACGGTTGTGCTCAAGCATTTTATTTTCATGTAAAGGCAGCAAATGAACACACATAAATGTAACATTATTATTATCAATATAACGACAATATCGCATAGCAAATCGGGAGAATGGCAAATTTTTGGAAAAAAATACTTAATATTTAAGATCGTTATCGCAGATGAAAATGTAGGTACCTGGATTGCCTGGATAAAGAATATGAGGCATAAATGATGGTATAATAATGTATTGTCTTTAACTTTGCAAATGCGTTATGTTGAGGCTGAAAAATGAACTGTAGAACAACATAGAAAGCCTGATGACTGTCAGCTCCAGATCACACGAAATAATAAACAATTACACTGGTTTTTAATTCGTCGTGCTCAATACTTTGGTTGAGTATAGTAAGTAGCATTACGTTAGTCAGTTCTTATTTTCACGCTAAGGACTATAACAGAGGGCTTCGAACTTTGCTCTGAGCAACTACGAACATATAAAATTCCGATTAAATTAGATAATGCCGTTTCTAAAACTGCTGCTTGACGAGCGGCGTTGAGATTATTGGCGTGCACAGTTAATTGTGCCATGAAAGGCGTTTGTTATTTAACTTTTGTTATTATTTATGCTTAACCGACGGAACTGTACTGCTAGCGTATGCTCCATGCTTATTCCAGAGGCAAAAGGGACCTATATTATTAAGTAGAAAGTTAACTTCCAGAGTACACTTATTATAAGATTTTTAATCGAAATGAACTGTTTACTTTTCTCAAGATTGAGTTAAATTGATCAACATAACCACAGTGAACACAGGAAAACGTACAGTATTTACCAGCATTTCTAAGAGGAAATATAAATGCTTTTACTTCAACACCCAAATAAATTATGTAGATATTTAGAAAAAATAATGTCTTTTTTGATGTATAAAATGGTAATTGGACGATCAAATTTAATAATTATATTTAAATTTATTATTTACATACTGACCTGTCCGCATGCCAGCGTATTAAATATTTTATTCCTGCTACATATCTGGTGGCACAATTAAGGAAAAATCTACATTTCTTTGGTCAAATTCAAATTAAACAATATACAAACAGAGAATAAAAACACTTATTCTTCTAAAGCCATTTGGAGATAGGAGGTTAAAATTAAGGATGTTTGGTAACGGCCATGCATCCATTGTCCGTAATCTGGATAAAAATTCTGGGGAATAAACGTTACTTGACTAATGTCAAATAAAATTCAACGATGACTGTTTACTTTTCTTGTTTCTCACAAGGACAAAATGTATGTACATTCAAAACTTCAGTTTTCTTTCCTTACTAACTTGTGTCACAGGTTCGGATTTTGCCCTTTTTTAAAATAGTATTTCTTAGCAAAGTAATATTAACTTAAAAAAATACAATTTGCTTTCGTTTTTAAAACAGAAACTAGTTCAATGTAGAAATACTTTGGAAATGACCCATGGGCTGATCTCGGACAATGGGCCTTATCTCAAGAATTGAGATTTTAGTGTATTAACGAGGCACGAAGGAAAACAAAATCTACAAATTATTATGTTACTGCATAAATAGCATAGAATTCAGAACAAAGGACTCCTTCAAAGTTATAACTTGGTTGATGCTTAAGCGTCGATAATGAGCATGCCGTCGACTGTACCTGCAAAGCAGTACGTCGTGTCAGCCTTAAGCGTGCTAATTCAGTTTTTGGAAATAAGTTGATTGCGTTTGACATCTAATTCAATTTTTGTCAGCCGCAGCTAAATATAAGTAAATCAGTTCGTTAAACGAAATGTGCAATCTCACTTAGTGCAATACTCTGTTGGAATGAACTAAAATTTTGCAATTCAAGATAGATGCAAGGTCCATCTTAAAAATATTTTTACAAAAAAGAAAGACTATACATTATCATTTTTTCTTCCTCCATCGTGGATTATAAACGTCTGCATAATCATACGTGCATAACATTCCCTTAAATTATAGTTATAAGTTTGACATTTAAATCAAAATATGGATAACGCCGGTAGGAAATTTGTGATTTAATTTAAAAACTAAATTAACTCACGAGCCACGTAGCCTAACATATAGATCTATATCTAACGAAAAACTCCTTAGCGTTTGTGTGCAATCCTCTTTTGCCTCTTATTTGGCTTGAAGTTGCGGTTTATTTTGGGTAAGATCATATATTCAAATAGTCATGCTGGGCATCAGAATTCAATTAGGAATATGCCAAAAATGGAGCATAACATTGTGCTAAAATGCTTTGTCATACAGTTTTAAGAACACTGCTTTAAAATGATGATTTCCAATCTATAATCAATAAGTGTCCGTTGATCATGTTTTTGTCACCTTTCGTCAAAAACAGCATCTTAAGAAAAAACCGATTGAAGGCTTTTCGTAAGGAAAACACCGTGTTGATTAAACGAAGTAAAACTTCTTTTTGCTGAGTATAAGAATAAGTTACATTATAGTGTTAAACCACACTCAATCAATTTCTTCTTTTTATAAATTTCGTATATCAGAAAAATATTTTTCCCATATCTGAGAACGTAAATCTGGATTTCGTTGCAGGCATGTCCAAATAATATTTCATTTTTATCGTAACCTCCAACATCAGCCACGCTACTAAGAGTGTTTGAGGGAAATATTCACTATGATGTTAAGAATGTTAGGTTCAGGCATTTCTGCCTTTAAAGTCAGCATCAGGAGAATTAACATTCATCAACCAAATTGCGAATATATGTTTAAACATTTCCAAAAACAATGCTGCAAAATTAAAAATATGTCGATGTTTTTTAAGGACGTACATACAGTTCACCTTTCACGCTGCATATTAATTAAAAACGACACACCGTCGTATATTCTTCTGGCGTATTTGCGTATTCTTAATGCTTTGATAAATAAATATATATATATATAAATATATATATATATAAACGCTCTTTTTGCCCACTTATAAAAGCTATACGAAAAGTAAATAAGACATATCTCTACAAACAAATTCATAAGAGAACTCTTACAAATGTTAATTTAATTAATAAGATCGAAACTGTTTAAAATATCATTAAATGTAAAATAAGTGGAAATAAAATATTGAAGATCCAAATGACCATTAGTATTTCAGGTAATTTGTGCTTTCGTTAATTATGTCTTTTTTACCTTTTGAGGCCAACCATAGTAGCTTTATTAATATTACAAAAATGTTTTTAATGTTCAGATGATATCCAAATGCACATCTCTTTTTTGGGATGCCATTCTAACTTATTTTGTTACAGCTCAATTTATGTTGGTATTATGTGCTATAGAAACTGCACATTTCGTTTTGGCAATCTCGATGAAAGATGAATTGGTAATTTTTAATCATCTTAATGTTTCGCATATAAAGCTGTATAATAGTCAACACCAACGCTTGCATGTTATTCCTGCATGTATAGGAGAAATAAAGCCTTTAATAATTGCGCATAAAAAAACACCTTTTTATGCTAACCCTTGCGTTTATTTTCTATCCTTATTAAATGCACATCTCTTTTTTTGGGATGCCTTTCTCAATTTTTTTTATAAGCTCAATTTATGTTGGTAATCTCTGCTATAGAAACTGCACATTTCATTTCAGCAATATGGATGAAAGGTGAATTGGTAATTTTACATCTTCTTTTTGTTTCTCATTTAGGCTGAATAATTGTCTACATTTTCACTTGCTTTGTATTCCTGCGCGTGTAAGAGAAATGGAGCCTTTATTAATTGCGCATGAAACACCACTATATGCTTACCCTTGTTTTTTTCTATACTTATTAAAGGAGTTATTCTGAAAGGCAAAGGCTAACGGTTGTGAATATGCGATTCATATATATTATGATAAACGAAGTAGAGCCAGTCATTAGAACATGATTAATTGGCAGCTTCTGTGTTACAAGTCTTGCTCTTTTAATTCGTTTCGGAGTTTGAAATTTAACGATGAATGTCTTCTTCAGGATTCATTCTTTGCCTTTTCCCTGTTGTTTCGTGCGTCGTGCGGCGTTGACTGTGCACCTTGACACTGACGGTTTTGTTAACGTCACTCCTGACAGACTTTGAGTTTCAGTCTGCAAAACAAAATGACACCTATGAAGGCGATATGCAGGCTAGACCGTTGCTTTTTAATATTTTTTAAAAAAAGAATCTGTCTAGGTTTAAGAGATATGTGCGCAGTTTCATCGCACGCATTTAAATTGCGCTTTAAAACATCTTGAAAAGGAGATTTGTTCACGCAGTTCATGTATGATCATCATGGTTTGTTTCACAACTTGAAGGTCAACCAACTCTCGATCAACTTTCCATTTAAAATAAGTTATGTAAAATTGACCGCCATTTGAATTGGATTTGACAATGGTCGATAATCAGATGACAAAATAAATAGATTTTTGCGGTGCATGTTTCACACGTTTAATGTATCGTCCAACGGTACTCCATGGCGTTCTGCCTTTCATTCATTTTCTTTACGGGAAATGTGTTTCGCTATTTCATACATCTCATATTTGGCTTCAGAATTCACATGTTCCTATCATTGTTGAGTTTCAACCGACATTGTCTGCATCATATACGCTACCGCGAGTCCTTTAGGCAGATATGAACTGCCTATGAGTTTCACGGATACTTGAGTGGATATTTCTGCCTTATTACCTGCATAAACATAATAAATTGTCTGCCACCTAGTTACAAATATTACGAACGACGTACGGTAATAAGGCGCTCAAATATCGATTACAGGATTCATTCGTCAGGTTTTGCAATAGAGCAAAGTCTAAAGCCACGCTAGCAGCCGCAAAGCTTCTAATAAAATAGGCAGAATAACATGACCGAATAAGACAAGGGAGACTTGAATGGAAATTTCTGGCTTATTAGCCATGCACTGCGGCAACAGACTATCGAACTCTCGACCTGCTGGGCAGTAGTCGAAGGCTCTAACAACAGCGCCACGAGATCTTTTTCTTGCCGATTTTTGATCAGAAATATTAGATACATTATGTAGGCGCTTACCGATTAATTACAGGATTTACTTGTCCCGTTGTGCCTTAGGGCTAAATCTCGAGCCATGAGAGCAGCTGCATGTCAGCTTCATATTTATGCATAATAACATGACCAACAAAGACAAGGGTGACTGGAATGGCCATTTCCGGCTTTTTAGACGTCATCAGGCAGCCATACCCAAACACATGCGCTGTGGCACCCACAGCTTGAACTCGCCACCTGTCGGGCGGAAGTCGATCGCAATGCCCACTGCGCCATGCTTTTATTTTCCCGGCTCCTTTTTATAGGGAATATAAGGTTAGTAAGAAGAGTTAAAGATTAATAACAGGACTAACTCGTCCTGATTTGCCTTGTGGCTAAATCTCTAGCACCGCCAGCAGCCGCAAGGCAGCTTAAGATATATGCAAAATAACATGTCCGACAAAAAACAAGGGACACTGAAATGGCCACTTCTGGTTATTGGCCGTCATCAGCAAGCCATACCCAACCATAGGTGCTGCGGCACTAAAAGCTCGAACTCGCGACCTGTTGGGCAGAAGTCAATGGCTCTACCCACGGCGTCACGATCTCATTTTTCTACCGTTTTTGAATGGGTATGTAAGCTGAGTAAAGTAGGCCCTAAAGTATAAATTACAGGACTCGTCCGTCCCAATTTGCCTTGGTGATAAGTCTTGTGACCAGCTAGCAGCAGCAAGGCAGCAAAAAATATAGGCAGTTTAATATAAATGACCAAGTCATAGAGACTTTTATGACCATGTCTTGCTTATTAGCCATTAGTAGAATGCCATACCCAAACAAATGTTCTTTTAACTCTTTAAGGCTCAAACACGTAACATGTTGGGCAGAAGTCGATCAATCTATCCATTGCGCCAATAGCTTGTGTTCTTGCTTGTTTTTATTGAGAATATTAGCTATGTTAAGTAGGCCCTCACATATCAATTACAGGACCTACTCCTCCAGATGTGCTTTGGGGTTAACTGTCGAGCCCCGCTATCAGCCACAAGGAAGCTTTAGATAAAGGTAGAATAACATAACCGACAAAAACAAGAAAAACTGGAATAGTCGTTTCTGGCTTATATGACGTCATCAGCCAACCATACCCATTATAATGCTCTTCGACGACTTAAACTCCAAAACTTAACTGGTTGGGCAGAATTTGAACGCTCTACCGACTGCGCCACATGCTCGTCTTTCTTAACGGTTTTTGATCGGGAATATAAGGTACTGAAAGTAGGCGCCCATTGATCGATTACAGGAAAACTCGTCCGATAGTGCCTTTGAGCGAAGGGTTCAAACCCGCTCGCAGCCGCCAGGAAGCTTTGGATTAAGGAAGAATTACATGACCGAAAAAAGTGAAGGGAGACTGGAATGGCCATTCTTGGCTTTTTAGACTTCGTCAGCCAGCCACACAAAACCACAGGCGCTGTGGCAACTGAAGATTGGACTCGTGACCTGTGGGAAAGAATTGAAACGCTTTTTCGACTGCGCCACATGCTCGTTGTCTTCTTGGTTACTGATTTGTAATATTAATATAATAATTATTAGCAGAATAACATTACCGCTAATGACAAGGGAAACTGGAATGGCCCTTTCTGGCTTTAATGACGTCATCAGCCAGCCATACACATCCACAGGCGCAGCGGCGCCCGAAACTCACATTTTTTAAATGTTGGGCAGTCATCGAACGCTCTTTCCCCTGCGCTACGAGCTCGTTGTCTTGCTGGTTTTTGATCGGGAATATTGGCTATGGTAAGTTTGCGCTAAAAGATCAATTAAAGGACTCACTCGTCCCCTTGTGCTTTGAAACAAACTCTCGAGCCTTGCAAGCAGCAACAGGGCAGCTTTAGATTCAGGCCAAATAAAATTACAAACAAAGGAGACGAAAAAACCAATTTCAGGATATGTAGCCGTCATCAGCCAGCCATACACAAACACAGGCACTGTGGCATTTAAAGCTCAAACTCGCGGCCTGTTGGGCAGAAGTCGAATGCTTTATCCACTGTACCATTAGTTCGTTGTCTTGCTGGTTTTTGATAGAGAATAAAAGCTATGGTTAGAAAGCGCTCAATAATCGATAACAGGACTTTCTCGTCCCGTTGTGCCTTGGAGCAAATTCACGAAACCAGCTAGCAGCCGCAAGGCAGCTAATAATATAGGCAGCATATAATGACCGACAAAGACAAGGGATACTGAAATTGCCATGTCTTGCTTATTAGCCGTCAACAGCCAGCCATACTAATCCAAAGGCTCTGCGAGGACTGAAATTCGAACTCGCTACTTGTTGGGCAGCGTTTGAACGCTATACCCACAGCGCCACTTGCTCGTGTCTTGTCGGTTTTTGATCGGTAATAACAGTTACGGTAAATAGGCGCTCAACGATCGATTACAGGACTTATTTGTCCCTTTCTGGTTTGGAGCAAATCACGAACCCTGCTAGCAGCCGCATAGCAGCTAAGGATATAGGCAGAATAACATGACCGACAAGTCTATGGATACTGGAATGGCCATTTCTGGCTTATTATCCATAATCAGCCAGCCATACCAAACTACAGGCCCTGCGGCGCAAGAGGCTCAAACTCGCAAGGTATTTGACAGAATTTGTACCCTCTACTCACTGCGCCACAATCTCGTTGTCTTGCCGGGTTCTAATAGATACTACAAGCTTAAATAATTATGCGCTAATTGATTAATTAAAGGTCAAACTCGTCCTGCTGTGTTTTAGGGCGTACTCTCCAACCCCACCAGCTGCCGCTAGGTAGCTAAGGATTTAGGCAGAATCAAAGGACCGAAAAATACAAGGGAGACTGGAATGGCCATTTCTGACTTATTGGACGTCATCAGCAAGCCATTCCCATCAGCAGGCCCCGCGGCGACAAAAACATTGAAATATTTACCTATTGGCAGTAGTCGAACGCTTTACACACTGTTTCAAAAACTCGGTTTCTTTCCGGTTCTTGATTGGAGATATTAGCTATAGAAGGAAGCGCAAATCGATCAAATACAGAACTCACTCGTGTCGTTGTGCCTTTGTAGAAAATCTTGAACCCACCAGCAGCCGCAACGCAGCTAAGGATATTGGCAGAATAACGTGACCTACAAAGACAAGGGAGATTATTATGACCATTTCTGGCTTATATGACGTCATCAGCAAGCCACATCCAACCACAGGTGCCCGAGGGACAGGAAATTGAACTCTTGACCTGTTGAGTAGAAGTCGAAGGTTAACACCACAGCGCCACGAGCTGGTTTTCTTGCCGGTTTTGATCGGGAATATTAGCTATGTTAAGTAGACCCTCACATATCAATTACAGGACCTATTCCTCCAGTTGTGCATTGGGGTTAACTCTCGAGCCCCGCTTTAAGCCAGAAGGAAGCTTTAGATAAAGGTAGAATAACATAAATGACAAAGACAAGGAAAACTGGCATGGCCATTTCTGGCTTATTATCCGTAATCAGCCAGCCATACCAAACTACAGGCTCTGTGGCGCCCGAGGCTCAAACTCGCAAGGTATTTGACAGAATTTGTACCCTCTACTCACTGCGCCACAATCTCGTTGTCTTGCCGGGTTCTAATAGGTAAAACAAGCTTAAATATTTATGCGCTAACCGATCAATTTAAAGGACTAACTCGTCCCGCTGTGTTTTAGGGCGTACTCTCCAACACCACCATGTGGCCGAAAGGAACTCAATGATCGAAGTTCACGGGATTGTGTTCGTCTGGCTTTTGATGGCTTTTAAGTAAGAACTTGCCATTCACGTCTCCACTGGCTTTTGTGGCGTTATCTTTCTCAATTTATGTCTAATGTTCCTATGCGACTGCCCGTGAGGGCTCATAAGTGAGCGACATGGCAAAAGGAAACATACCTATTACTCAAAAAGGTCATTGAACACCAAACATGCAAACTGCTTATTTTCGGTTGCCAATGACAAAATAACGGGCCCGTGGCTCATTTTTAGACATTTACACTCAATGATCAATGGTCAAGGTTTTGAATTTTGGTCGATCTAAACCTGAGATTGTGTTTGAAAGGCTAATGTCGGCTTGATAGTCAGCAATGTCCATTTTGGTCCCAATCGTCTTTTTTAGTTCCGTCTTATCAATAAATCTAAAGCCGCTATGCGACTACCCACGAGGGTACTTAAGTGAGCTACAAGGCGCAACGGAACATAAAACATCCTTAACCAAATCGGTGAACACCACAATGCATAGACAATAACTCGAGCACACCCAACAAAACAGCGTGCCTTCGGCTCAATGCTAAACGGTTGCACTCAATGAACAAATGTATCGGATTCAAAACAAAGGTGATCCACACCTGGGATTAAGTATGACGGGCTGATTAAGGCTTATTAGTCAACAATGACCACCTAGGTATCCATTGTCTTTGTCGGATCCAATTAACCATTTATATCTAAAGTCACAATGTGACTGCCGACGAGGGCTCTAAAGTCAGCGACAATGCACAACGGAACATAATTGTTTCTTAACCATATCGGCGAACATCACAATGCATAGTCCATATGCTCGAGCACACCCAACTAAGCATCGTGCCCGTGGCTTAATAGTAGACGGTTACTATCAATGATCAAATATATCGGGTTCGATACTAAGGTGATCCACACCTGGGATTGGGTATGACTGGCTGATGACGGCTTATTAGTCAGTTATGGTCATTGTGATCTCCATTAACTTTGTCGGTTCCATCTTATCAATTTATATCTAAATAACAATGCGACTGCCAAAAATGCGACTGCCAAAAATGCGAATGCAAAAATAATTGTTCCCAAACCAGATCGGTAAAAACCGCAGTGCATTATCCATATTCCCTAGGGCAACCGAAAAATCAACGTGCCCTTGGCTTAATGGAAGAATATTAAACTCAATAATCAAAGTTATCGTGTTCGATACTAATGAGATTTACACTTGGGATTGGATATGAATAGCTGATGAAGGTGAATTAATCAGAAATGACCATCTAGTTCTCCATTGTCTTTGTCTGCTCCATTTTATCAAATGATATCTGAAGTCACAATGCGACTGCCCACGGGGGCTCAAAATTGAGCGACAAAGCACATCGGAACATAAATGTTAATTAACCAAATCCGTGAAGACCAAACTTGTAAAGTACATATTTTGGAGCACAACCGACAAAATAGCATGACTGAGGCTCAATGGTAGACTGTTACACTTCATGATTAACGGTAGCAGTTTTGAATCTCGTTTGATTCTCACCTGATTAGTAATGTCTAGCTTAATGATGGCTGATTTGTCAGCAATGGTCATTTTGTTCTCCATTAACTTTGTCGGTTCCATCTTATCAATTTATATTTAAATTCGCTATGGCACTGCCCGTGAGGACTCTTAAGTGAACAACGAGGCACAACGGGATATTATTGTTCCTTAAACAAATCGGTGATAACCACAGTGCATTGTCCATATTTCCGATTACAACCGGCAGTCACATTGGGACTCTCGATATAAATTGATAATTTGGATCCGACAAAGACAATGAAGACCTATATCGTCATTGCTGACTATAAGCCTTAATCAGCCAGTCATACCCAATCCATGGTGTGGATCACCTGACTATCGAACCCGATGCATTTGATTATTGAGATAAAAAGGTCTATCATGCAGCAAATGGCACGTTGTTCAGTCGGTTTCCTAGGGAAGATGGAGTATGCACGGTGGTCTTCAACTATCTGGTAAAGGATTTTTTATGTTCCGTTGTGCGCTCTTTTTGGAGCAATCGCAGGCAGTCACGTTGTGACTTAACTGAGTAAGTTATATCAGTAATTCTCGAAAATGGTTTCTTCCCAAATTTTCGGAAAACTGATATTATAATACCAGTTTTTAAATCTGGTTTCCGCTCGGAATTCTATAACTATAAAGGTGTTGATAAAACTCCCTCTCTTGCTTAACTCTTCGAAAAACTAATTGCAAATCAAATCACGGATTTTTGCATAAGCAATCGAATTATCATTTTTTTCACAAGTGAACCTCTTGAAACTATATTTTCCCAACCTCGAGTCGCCCATGAATGTCTCCTTAAATCGCCAGTCATCAAAACGACGAAGTCCTTCAGACGTTCATATTCGGTCGTCCACAGCCTAAAATGCTACCGTTTTTTTGGATACTTACCATCATCAGAATGGAATTACAAGAGGTTCACTTAAATTCCAGATAAGCCTTTCTCCGAGTCATGGGGAAAGCAACTGGCTAACGATGAGGAAAATAAAAGGTAAAAAGTATCAGTGTTAAGATAAATGTGCAGTCTTTGCTTGAATGCAGATAGACTGCAAAACGACCTTATTGTAATTGGTAAGTTATTCCCAGGAATATTATACCTAGAAGCAAAGAAGCGAGAGCATTTACAAGTGAATGATGCTGGGTGGTAATGACAGAACGCTCGGGAGAGATTAACTATTAATAAGTCGGAAAAGGAGACAAAAGCCTGCTTCAATTCTCCTGACCCAAAAACTTTTTACCTTCGTATGCTTGCATCTAGTGTAGTAGGAATTAGTTAAAATAGTTGGAAATATGAGATATTTTGTTAAATATCTTTGGCCATTTTCAATTTTTGAACGGCTAAATTCGTTCATATAACCGAAAAAAGGACAGTCAAATTCATGAATGGGAAGTACAAACATACGAATACGTCTTGATTAAATTACAGGAAGGTAGAAATTATAAGAAATAAAGCCGCAAATCTGAGCAAATTTGGCCGTAATTATATCAGCTTGACTTGAAAGATCTAATTTATTGGTGAAACTTTAGCCCAAGTCCTTGATGGAGGATTATTTGATCATAGGCATCCTTCAAAAAAAGAGCTTGCGGTCGTCTTGCAGGCCCGAAACGCATGTAGCGACACTAAGCAGGGAAAAAATCCATTAGCCATGTGTAGCTCCTGGCCGAATGAGCGTCTTAGTCTGATTGCATTTGTTCTAGGCACCGTTCGGTCGAAGAGTTAGAGAAAGAATGGACGCATTTGAGGTAATCAGATTTAAAATAGATTGACAATGTTAAACTATCGATTAAATATCATTTATATGCAGAAAGTACAAAAAAAGGACCTGATACGGTACCTTGAAGGAGACCACTAACAAATGTTGTGGCACTTGAGTATGTGGACCTTACTAAAACCTTTTTTTCGATCCTTCAGGTATGATCTAATAAATTCAGTAAGGGGACTTCGAAATCCTATAGCGTCGAGTTTAGCTAGAATACGTTAATGAGGCACTTTATATAATGCCTTACCAAGATCAAAATAGATAACTACTAGAGAAAGATGCTCATTACGAACAGAGGTAAGTAGATTTAGAAAAGACATGTGACAGGTTTCACAAGAGCGGTTTTGTAAGAAGCCCTTTTGGGAAAAGTTGATATTTCGATTGCTTATGCAAAATCCGTGATTTGTTTTGCAATTAGTTTTTCGGAGAGTTAAGCATAAGAGGGAGTTTTATAAACACCTTTTTACCTATAGAATTCCGAGCGAAAACCAGATTTAAAAACTGGTATTATAATATGCGTTTTCCAAAAATTTGGGAAGTAACCATTTTCGAGAAATACTGAGAATAACTTACTCAGTTAAGGTAAAAATCCCTTAACTGTTTAAAAAGTGAGTTTTGAACGTTATCAGTTCCAATTGAATGTAATTTTTTAGGTAAGCTATTTTTTATTTTGAATACGTGA
Source organism: Schistocephalus solidus (assembly GCA_017591395.1). NCBI lineage: Eukaryota > Metazoa > Platyhelminthes > Cestoda > Diphyllobothriidea > Diphyllobothriidae > Schistocephalus > Schistocephalus solidus. Next base: position 25,602 of record WEDG01012854.1, read on the forward strand.
AAGCAAGAAATTAATGGTTGATATAAGTAAAATTGAAAGCAGAAGAATTGTGGGAGTGGGGCTTGATTCAGTGGTAAAGTGGTTGGCAAATACGAATAAAACAATTATGCTTTGCCCAAATCTTCCGTTACACGTCTTTTGTTACTGCCAAGAAAGGGCAAGCGCTTTGCCCACAAACGAAGATTTGAGCAAAAGATTTCGATGATATGGCAAGAAAGGGCAAGCGCTTTGCCCACAAACGTAGATTTGAGCAAAAGATTTCGATGATATGGCATCACTTTGTGCACGATACTCCCTACGCGTATCTCTCGTGAGCTTAAATTTTTTTGCTTATTCAAATATTTGTGCAATCCTTAAATGAACTGACCAAGAGCTTTTAGATTAATCATCAAGTTTGTTTCGTCATTTTTCAGTCTTTTCTGGAGAAAATGCGGAAAAGAAGACGAATATGTATTTTAATTAAAAATCCTAAACGGGATAAAAGCCTGGATTTTTTTCTGTGAGGCTCTGAAATAGCTCACGGTTAAGGTTTGGGTTGTTGATTGCAAATATGATATGCCAATTTACATTGCTTACGAAATTATTTATTATTTCATGGTTTGTATTTGCAAAGTCGAGGTTATTGCATTCAACCTCAGGCTTCGTAAGAAGGGGGACGGGAAAACAACAGTAAAATATTGCGTGGTCAAATTTGAATAGATCACGATGGAAATTCATAAAGAGAGTGTTGACATCATTTGTTAAAATTAAATCTTAAATTTTATCATTTCTAGTAACGGATCTAACCAGTAAGGACATGTTTGAAAAGTTAATAGTATCAAACAATTTCTGAAATTGTGGCGGAGAGGAATTTGCCAGCCAGTCAATGTCTGGCAGATTAAAATAGCTTAAGATTTTTTTGACAACAAATTGAGTGACTGCAACTTGTTCATATAGTTCACAGAGCTCACTTTCATTGTCAGAATAACTCGATGGATTATAGACACAGTCAATTACCGTTTTTATTGTGCGTGATGATGACTGAAGCAAAGCATACATTTCCAGAAAAGGACGAAATGCTCAGCTGAAAAGGGAAATGTACAAAGAAAGACTTTATATAAAGGCGAAAATAACCGCAAGAATTTTGAGCGCGGTCTTGGCGGTACAAATTTAAATTATCTGAATAACTTTATCTAAAAAAACTTCTTATAAATTAGAATCATTGTCCTAAAGGATCGAAATCGCTAAGCTTTTGTAGGTTCCTCATACTCACGTACAACCGCGGTTGTAAGTGGTATACTTAAAGGTACCGTATTAGGTCCTTTGTTGTTGATTCTGCAAATAAATGATATTTCATCGATAGTTTAAAATTGTCATTATTTATTAATGCTGGTGACCTTAAATGCGTGCTTTCCTTCTCTTACTTAAGACCAGAACGGTGCATAGAACAATTTCATTTAGACTAAGATGCTCTTTTGGCCTGGAGCTCCATATGGCTAATTAAGTTCTCTGATAATTTGTGTCGCTACATGAGTTTTGGGCGTGCAAAATATGCAAGAACAACTCAGCCGTTCGGAGATGTCTTCAGGAGGTTATACACGTTTAGTTCACTGAGTGGTTGTCAGTTTTTATTAATGCAGAGGCTGCCTAGTGAATTTAACAATTTCATACCGTTATATGAGGGATTTTGGCACGACAACATTTCAGATAAGCAACAAGCAGGAACGTACGTGCAGTTAAAAAAATATTGTCCAGAACAGTCCTCGTGAAGTTGTTACGGCATTTAAATTGTCCAAATTGGAGAACAAATAATATCGGTGGTTCCTATGCACACAACTTAAATGTTGCTTAACCAATTCGGTTAATACCACAATGCATAGTCCATATTTCCCAGCACAACTAACAAAATACGTGCCCGTATTTTAATGGAAGACTGTAACTCTCACTGCTAAAGGTGTTTTGGGTTCGATACTAAGGTGATTCACATCTAGGTTTGGGTGTGAATGGTTGATGATGGCTTATAAGTCAGCAATAGTCATTTTGGTATCCATTGTAATTGTCGGTTACATTTTATCAATTTAATTTAAAGTTGCAATGCGACTGCCCGTGAGGGCACTAAAGTAAGCGTTAAGGTACAAAGGAACTTAAGTGTTTCTTTACAAATTTGTTGAGCACCACAATGCATAGTTCATCTTCCCGAGCACAACCAAAAAAAATTGACCGTGGTTAAATGGTAGACTGTTACTCTCAATGATCAAAAGAATCGTGTTCGATACTATTTGATCCACACCTGGGATTGAAGTTGACTGGCTGATGACGGCTAATTAGTCAGCAATGACCATCTAGGTCTCCATTGTCTTTCTCGTTTCCATCTTATCAATTTATACCTTTAGTCACAATGTGACTGCCTACGAGGGATCCAAAAAGAGTGACAACGCACAACGGAACATAAATTATCCTTTAGCAGATTGTGGAAAACCACAGTGCATCTTCAGTACATCTTCCCAAGGGCAACCGACAAAAACAAAGTGCCATTTGCTGAATTGAAGACTGTAAATCTCAATAATCAAATGTATCGGGTTCGATACTAAGGTGATCCACACCATGGATTGGGTATGACTGGCTGATAAAGGCTTATAGTCAGCAATGACCATCTAGGTTTCCATTGTCTTTGTCGGATCCAAATTATCAATTTATATCTAAAGTCACAATGTGACTGCCTGTAAAGTAGCAAAAAATAAAAAAATGGCCATAACTGGCTTACTTTTCCGTCAAAAACAATATAATTTGATAATCGCCCGAGATTCGAACCCGCGACTTTTGCTAATTGAGTGTTTATATCTACGATTGGGCCTTGGGGACGTTATTTTATTAGTTTCTTTCGGAAATATAAACTTTGCAATTTCGGTGTTCACATATCTGGTTAAGGATCAATTATCTTCAATTGTGCCATGTAGCACACTTTAGACCACTCGCAAGCAGTTTAATATCGAGTTAAGATATAAATTAACATGATGGAACGGACAAAGTCAATGGAAACCTTAATGGCCATTGCTGATTAATAAGCCGTCGTCAGCCAGTTATACCCATTCCCAGGATTATATCACCCGAGACACGAACCCGCACAATTTGGTCATTGATTGAAGCTGTCTTACATTGTGCACCAGGCCCGTTGTTTTGACGATTGCTACCGGGAATATGGACTTTGCAAGTTTGGTGTTCACCGATCGGGGTAAGGAACATTTATGTTCCGTTGGGCCTTGAAGCAAACTTAAGAGCCCTCGCGGGCATTCGCAATGCTACTTTAGATATAAATTGATAAGATGGAAACGAAAAAGACAATGGAGACCTAGATGGTCATTGCTGACTAATTAGCCGTCATCAGCCAGTCATACCCAATCCAAGGTGTGGATCACATAAATATCTAACACGATACATTTGATCATTGAACTTTTAAAGTTTGGTGTTCAACGATCTATTTAAGTAAAATTTATGTTTCCTTGTGCTTTTTTGTTTACCTAAGAGTTCTCGTGAGCAGTCCCAAATCAACTTTAGATATACATTTATAAGATGAAAACTGCAATAAATAAAAGACTGAAATTACCATTGCTGACTCCTAAGCAGTCATCAGTCATTCAAACCCAATCCCAGGTGTGAATCGCCTTTGTTTTGAATCCGATACATTTGTTCATTGAGTGCAACAGTCTACCATTGAGCCCTAGGGCACGTTGTTATGTTGGGTGTGCTCGAGTTATTGTCTATGCATTGTGGTGTTCACCGATTTGGCTAAGGATGTTTTATGTTCCGTTGTGCCTTGTAGCTCACTTAAGTACCCTCGTGGGTAGTCGCATAGCGGCTTTAGATTTACTGATGAGATGGAACTCACAAATAAGATTGAGACCTAAATGGATAATGCTGACTCTCTAGCCGTCATTAGCCAGTCAAACCTAATCCCAGGTTTGGATCACCCAAAATTCAAATCCTTGACCTTTGATCATTTAATGCAAATGTCTTTAAAATTTAGCCACGTGCCTGTTGTTTTGTCGGTGGCAACCGAAAATAAGAAGTTTGCATCTTTGGTGTTCAATGACCTTTTTGAGTAATAGGTATGTTTCCTTTTGCCGTGTCGCTCATTATGAGCCCTCACGGGCAGTCGCATAGGAACATTAGACATAAATTGAGAAAGATAACGCCGACAAAAGACAGTGGAGACGTGAATGGCAAGTTCTTGCTTAAAAGCCATCAAAAGCCAGACGAACACAATCCCGTGAACTTTAATCATTGAGTTCCTTTCGGCCAAATGGTGGTGTTGGAGAGTACCCCCTAAAACACAGCGGGACGAGTTTGTCCTTTAATTGATCGATTAGCGCATAATTATTTTAGCTTGTTTTACCTATTAGAACCCGGCAAGACAACGAGATTGTGGCGCAGTGAGTAGAGGGTACAAATTCTGTCAAATACCTTGCGAGTTTGAGCTTAGGGCGCCGCAGAGCCTGTAGTTTGGTATGGCTGGCTGATTACGGATAATAAGCCAGAAATGGCCATTCCAGTATCCATAGACTTGTCGGTCATGTTATTCTGCCTATATCCTTAGCTGCTATGCGGCTGCTAGCAGGGTTCGTGATTTGCTCCAAGCCAGAAAGGGACAAATAAGTCCTGTAATCGATCGTTGAGCGCCTATTTACCGTAGCTGTTAGTACCGATCAAAAACCGACAAGACAACGAGCAAGTGGCGCAGTGGGTATAGCGTTCAAATGCTGGCCAAACAAGTAGCGAGTTCGAATTTCAGTCCTCGCAGAGCCTTTGGATTAGTATGGCTGGCTGTTGACGGCTAATAAGCAAGACATGGCAATTTCAGTATCCCTTGTCTTTGTTGGTCATTATATGCTGCCTATATTATTAGCTGCCTTGCGGCTGCTAGCTGGGTTCGCGAATTTGCTCCAAGGCACAACGGGACGAGAAAGTCCTGTTATCGATTGTTGAGCGCCTACTAACCGCAGCTTTTATTCTCTATCAAAAACCAGCAAGACAACGAACTAATGGTGCAGTGGATAAAACATTCGACTTCTGCCCAACAGGCCGCGAGTTTGAGCTTTGGATGCCACAGTGCCTGTGTTTGGGTATGGCTGGCTAATGACGGCTACATATACTGAAATGGGCATTCCCGTCTCCCTTGTCTTTGTCGGTTATCTTATTTGCCTCAATCCAAAGCTGCCTTGTTGCTGCTTGCGGGGCTCGAGAGTTTGTTTTAAAGAACAAGGGGACGAGTGAGTCCTTTTATTGATCTTTTAGCGCAAACTTACCATAGCTTATATTCCCGATCAAAAACCAGCAAGACAACGAGCTCGTAGCGCCGTGGAAAGAGCGTTCGATGACTGCCCAACATTTCAAAAATGTGAGTTTCGGGCGCCGCTTCGCCTGTGGATGTGTATGACTGGCTGATGACGTCATTAAAGCCAGAAAGGGCCATTCCAGTTTCCCTTGTCATTAGCGGTAATGTTATTCTGCTAATAATTATTATATTAATATTACAAATCAGTAACCAAGAAGACAACGAGCATGTGGCGCAGTCGAAAGAGCGTTTCAATTCTTTCCAACAGGTCGCGAGTCCAATCTTCAGTTGCCACAGCGCCTGTGGTTTTGTGTGGCTGGCTGACGAAGTCTAAAAAGCCAGAAATGGCCATTCCAGTCTCCCTTCACTTTTTTCGGTCATGTAATTCTGCCTTTAATCCAAAGCTGCCTGGCGGCTGCTAGCGGGTTTGAAGACTTCGCTCAAAGGCACTACGGGACGAATGTTTCCTGTAATCGATCGTTGGGCGCCTACTTTCAGTACCTTATATTCCCTATCAAAAACCGTTAAGAAGACGAGCATGTGGCGCAGTCAGTTGAGCGTTCAAATTCTGCCCAACAAAATACGAGTTTGAGTTTCAGTCGTCGGAGAGCATTTGGATGGGTATGGTTGGCTGATAACGTCATATAAGCCAGAAATGGCCATTCCAGTTTTCCATGTCTTTGTCGTTTATGTTATTCTACCTTTATCTAAAGCTTCCTTGTGGCTGAAAGCGGGGCTTGAGAGTTAACCCCAAATGAACAACTGGAGGAATAGGTCCTGTAATTGATATGTGAGGGTCAACTTAACATAGCTAATATTCCCGATCAAAACCGGCAAAAAAACCAGCTCGTGGCGCTGTGGTTAGAGCCTTCGACTTCTACTCAACAGGTCAAGAGTTCAATTTCCGGTCCCTCGAGCACCTGTGGTTGGATGTGGCTGGCTGATGACGTCATATAAGCCAGAAATTGTCATAATACTCTCCCTTGTTTTTGTAGGTCACGTGTTTCTGCCAATATCCTTAGCTGCCTTGCGGCTGCTGGCGGGTTCAAGATTTTCTACAAAGGCACAACGACACGAGTGAGTTCTGTATTTGATCGATGTGCGCTTCCTTCTATAGCTAATATCTCCAATCAAGAACCGGAAAGAAACCGAGCTTGTGAAACAGTGTGTAAAGCGTTCGACTACTGCCAATAGGTCAATATTTCAATGTTTTTGTCGCTGCGCGGCCTGCTGATGGGAATGGCTTGCTAATGACGTCCAATAAGCCAGAAATGGCCATTTCAGTCTCCCTTATATTTTTCGGTCCTTTGATTCTGCCTAAATCCTTAGCTACCTAGCGGCAGCTGGTGGGTTTGGAGAGTACGCCCTAAAACACAGCGGGACGAGTTTGTCCTTTAATTGATCGATTAGCGCATAATTATTTTAGCTTGTTTTACCTATAAGAACCCGGCAAGACAACGAGATTGTGGCGCAGTGAGTAGAGGGTACAAATTCTGTCAAATACCTTGCGAGTTTGAGCTTAGGGCGCCGCAGAGCCTGTAGTTTGGTATGGCTGGCTGATTACGGATAATAAGACAGAAATGGCCATTCCAGTATCCATAGACTTGTCGGTCATGTTATTCTGCCTATATCCTTAGCTGCTATGCGACTGCTAGCAGGGTTCGTGATTTGCTCCAAGCCAGAAAGGGACAAATAAGTCCTGTAATCGATCGTTGAGCGCCTGGTTACCGTAGCTGTTATTACCGATCAAAAACCGACAAGACAACGAGCAAGTGGCGCAGTGGGTATAGCGTTCAAATTCTGCCCAACAAGTAGCGAGTTCGAATTTCAGTCCTCGCAGAGCCTTTGGATTAGTATGCCTGGCTGTTGACGGCTAATAAGCAAGACATGGCAATTTCAGTATCCCTTGTCTTTTGTCGGTCATTATATGCTGCCTATATTATTAGCTGCCATGCGGCTGCTAGCTGGGTTCGTGAATTTGCTCCAAGGCACAACGGGACGAGAAATTCCTGTTATCGATTGTTGAGCGCTTTCTAACCACAGCTTTTATTCTCTATCAAAAACCAGCAAGACAACGAACTTATGCTGCAGTGGATAGAGCATTCGACTTCTGCCCAACAGGCCGCGAGTTTGAGCTTTGGATGCCACAGTGCCTGTGTTTGTGTATGTCTGGCTGATGACGGCTACATATCCTGAAATGGGCATTTCCGTCTCCCTTGTCTTTGTTTGTTATCTTATTTTGCCTAAATCCAAAGCTGCCTTGTTGCTGCTTGCGGGGCTCGAGAGTTTGTTTAAAGAACAAGGGGACGAGTGAGTCCTTTAATTGATCTTTTAGCGCAAACTTACCATAGCTAATATTCCCGATCAAAAACCAGCAAGACAACGAGCTCGTAGCGCAGTGCGATGAGCGTTCGATGACTGCCCAACATTTAAAAAATGTGAGTTTCGGGCGCCGCTGCGCCTGTGGATGGGTATGGCTGGCTGATGACGTCATTTAAGCCAGAAAGGGCCATTCCAGTTTCCCTTGTCATTAGCGGTAATGTTATTCTGCTAATAATTATTCTATTAATATTACCAATCAGTAACCGGGAAGACAACGAGCATGTGGCGCAGTTTAAAGAGCGTTTCAATTCTTTCCAACTGGTCGCGAGTCCAAGCTTCAGTTGCCACAGCGCCTGTGGTTTTGTATGGCTGGCTGACGACGTCTTAAAAAATCAGAAATGGCCATTCTAGTCTCCCTTCATCTTTTTCGGTCATGTTATTCTGCCTTAATCCAAAGCTGCCTGGCGGCTGCTAGCGGGTTTGAAGACTTCGCTCAAAGGCACTACGGGACGAATGTTTCCTGTAATCGATCGTTGAGCGCCTACTTGCAGTATCTTATATTCCCGATCAAAAACCGTTAAGAAGACGAGCATGTGGCGCAGTCGGTAGAGCGTTCAAATTCTGCCCAACAAGTTACGAGTTCGAGTTTCAGTCGTCGGAGAGCATTATAATGGGTATGGTTGGCTGATGACGTCATATAAGCCAGAAATGACCATTCCAGTTTTCCTTGTCTTTTGTCGGTTATGTTATTCTACCTTTATCTAAAGCTTCCTTGTGGCTGATAGCGGGGCTCGAGAGTTAACCCCAATGCACAGATGGAGGAATAGGTCCTGTAATTGATATGTGAGGGCCTACTTAACATAGCTAATATTCCCGATCAAAACCGGCAAGGAAACGAGCTCTTGGCGCAATGGATAGAGTGATCGACTTCTGCTTAACATGTTACGTGTTTGAGCCTGAGGAGTTAAAAGAACCTTTGTTTGGGTATGGCATTCTAATAATGGCTAATAAGCAAGACATGGTCATAAAAGTCTCTATGTCTTGGTCAGTCATGTTAAACTGCCTATATTTTTTGCTGCCTTGCGGCTGCTAGCTGGTCACGAGACTTATCACCAAGGCAAATTGGGACGGGTGAGTCCTGTAATTTATACTTTAGGGCCTACTTTACTTAGCTTACATTCCCATTGAAAAACGGTAGAAAAATGAGCTCGTGACGCCGTGGGTAGAGCCATTGACTTCTGCCCAACAGGTCGCGAGTTCGAGCTTTTGGTGCCGCAGCACCTATGGTTGGGTATGGCTTGCTGATGACGGCCAATAACCAGAAGTGGCCATTTCAGTGTCCCTTGTTTTTGTCGGTCATGTTATTTTGCATATATCTTTAGCTGCCTTTCGGCTGCTGGCGGTGCTAGAGATTTAGCCACAAGGCAAATCAGGACGAGTGAGTCCTGTGATTAATCTTTAACTCCTACTTACCTAACCTTATATTCCCTATCAAAAGGAGCCGGGAAAATAAAATCATGGCGCAGTGGGCATTGCGATCGACTTCCGCCCAACAGGTGGCGAGTTCAAGCTTCGGGTGCCACAGCGCATGTGTTTGGGTATGGCTGCCTGATGACGTCTAAAAAGCCGGAAATGGCCATACCAGTCACCCTTGTCTTTGTCGGTCATGTTATTTTTACATAAATATGAAGCTGACATGCGGCTGCTCTCGTGGCTCGAGATTTAGCCCCAAGGCACAACGGGACAAGTAAATCCTGTAATTAATCGGTAAGCGCCTACATAACGTATCTAATATTTCTGATCAAAAATCGGCAAGAAAAAGAGCTCGTGGCGCTGTTGTTAGAGCCTTCGACTACTGCCCAACAGGTCGAGAGTTCGATAGTCTGTTGCCGCAGTGCATGGCTAATAAGCCAGAAATTTCCATTCAAGTCTCCCTTGTCTTATTCGGTCATGTTATTCTGCCTATTTTATTAGAAGCTTTGCGGCTGCTAGCGTGGCTTGAGACTTTGCTCTATTGCAAAACCTGACGAATGAGTCCTGTTATCGATCTTTGAGCCGATTATTACCGTACGTCGTTCGTAATATTTGTAACTAGGTGGGCAGACAATTTATTATGTTTATGCAGGTAATAAGGCAGAAATATCCACTCAAGTATCCGTGAAACTCTTGGGCAGTTCATATCTGCCTAATGGAGACTGCGGTAGCTATATATGATGCAGACGATGTCGGTTGAAAACTCAACAATGATAGAAATGTTAATTGCAAAGCCAAATATGTGAGATGTACGAAACAGCGAAACACATTTCCCTTAAAGAAAAGGAATGAAAGGCAGAACACCATGGAGTACCGTTGGACGATACATTAAACGTGTAAAACATACACTGCAAAAATCAATTTATTTTTTCATCTGATTATCGAACATTGTCAACCTCAATTCAAATGGCGGTCAATTTTACTTAACTTATTTTAAATGGAAAGTTGATCGAGAATTGGTTGACAGACAATTTGTGAAACAAACCGTGATGATCATACATGAACTGCGTGAACAAATCTCCTTTTCAAGATGTTTCAAAGCGCAATTTAAATGCGTGCGATGAAACTGCGCACATATCTCTTAAACCTAGACAGATTCTTTTTAAAAAAATATTAAAAAGCAACGGTCTAGCCTGCATATCGCCTTCATAGGTGTCATTTTGTTTTGCAGACTGAAACCCAAAGTCTGTCAGGAGTGACGTTAACGAAACCGTCAGTGTCAAGGTGCACAGCCAACGCCGCAAGACGCACGAAACAACAGGGAAAAGGCAAAGAATGAATCCTCAAGAAGACATTCATCGTGAAATTTCAAACTCCGAAACGAATTAAAAGAGCAAGACTTGTAACACAGAAGCTGCAAATTAATCATGTTCTAATGACTGGCTCTACTTCGTTTATCATAATATATATGAATCGCATATTCACAACCGTTAGCCTTTGCCATTCAGAATAACCCCTTTAAAGAGTATAGCAAAAAAAGCAAGGGTAAGCATAAAGTGGTGTTTCATGCGCAATTAATAAAGGCTCCATTTCTCTTACACGTGCAGGAATACAAAGCAAGTGAAAATGTAGACAATTATACAGCCTAAATGAGAAACATAAAGAAGATGCAAAATTACCAATTCACCTTTCATCCATATTGCTGAAATGAAATGTGCAGTTTCTATAGCAGAGATTACCAACAAAAATTGAGCTTATAAAAAAAATTGAGAAAGGCATCCCAAAAAAGAGATGTGCATTTTTATATCATGTGAACATTTAAAAGCCTTTTTTAATATCTATGAAATATTATGGTTGGCCTCACAAGGTAAAATAACAGAAGTGGCATAATAAAAGAAAGCACAAATTACCTGAAATAATAAGTGTAATTTGGATCCTTGTAATTTTTTTGCACGTTTTTCACATTGAATGATATTTGTAAACAGTTTTAGATCTTAGTAATTAAATAAACATTTGTAAGAGTTATCTTATAAATTTTTTTGAAGGGATATGTTTAATATACTTTTCGTTTAGCTTTAATAAGTGGGCAAATAAGAGCGTGTCCGTTTTGCTATCTAATTCATACTTTAATGTTCTTATTTAATATGTATTAATATAAAAATATTTAACCAATCAAATGAATAAGAGTTTTTGGATAATTAAAGTATGTTTCTTATAATGTCAAAACCTGTAATCGATATCAGCTTTGTTTATTAACTGACCGATATGAAGACGATCTTGACATTTCCTCATTTATATAGCTATCGGACCTGAGAATGCCCACTTAAACTCATATGAAATAAGAAAAACGGATGTTTTGGTGGCTTCAAAAAACCTTTAAACACCCTTACCCTGAGTATATATACATTTGTATCAAATCATTTGGAATACGCAATAAAAGCAAGAAATGAATGATTGGGGGCTATTTTGAATTTTTTACGGAGTGATGGGTGAACTGCCATTTTGGTCCTTTAAAACAAATATGTTAAACGTTGCAGCATTGTTTTACGGAGAGATTAAAACTTGTATTTTCCAACATGTTTGATTAAAGTTAATTCCTCCGTTTATAATGCAGAATGGTGAGAACCTAACATTCTGAAACATCATGGGTAGTGAATATCTCCATAAACATATCTTAGTAGCATGGCTGCTCTAAGAGCATCCGTTGAAAAGATCATCATCTGCGGTGAATTGCTAACCACGAGCCGAGAATCGGTATTTAAAGATGATGATTTTCCACGGCAAGTGACAAATTCTTGATCAACGGCGCCTTTATTTATCCCTTGGTGGACGTCAGCAGGTACTAGCTGTACAGATATTCTTAAAGAAAAGAACATGCTTAGTTCGGTTTTTGATCATTAGAATGCTCTTGTTATGTATGTTTGTAATACATATAGTACAAACAATACGGATAGTATAAAAGACATTAACTTTTATTCAAATAAACTAGAACATATATGAGAGTCGATCAGTTTTGTACGACGTTTGCCTTAATTATTTTAAGAAATATAAACGAACGTAACTTCACGTAAATCAAATGCATAAGGCTTATTACTCATCAAAATTGTAAACAGTATAATGATTAAAAACAATGTGCAAAATAACTCATTTTGTATAGCTTTGCCAGCTTTTATGCGAAGGCTAACATCCATGTCCTATAAAAAATAAATCACAGAAAAGAATAATTTTCCTCAAAAACCCGCGGATGCAAAGTTCTGGACTATACATTTAATTGAATAATATTATTCAGAAGGCAAAGAAACGCCCACTTAATGAAAAACTATGATCCTGTTGAATTTTCATACAGGAAAAGAGGCGGAATATACGAACGTAACCAAAACAAATCATATGTATTTCCAATGTGCAGAATGATGTTTAAATGAGATTAAGAAACTTCTATGTGTTACTAGGCTGCTAAAAGTTAATAATGTTAACGCAGGTAATATGGCAAAAATCTCCACTCAATTTTCCGTGGAACTCTTGGGCAGTTCATATCTGCCTAATGGAGACGCGGTACAATATATGATGAAGGATGTCGGTGAAAACTCAACAATGAGAGGAAAATGTTAATTGCAAAGCAATATGTGAGATGTATGAAACAGCGAAACACATTTCCCTTAAATAAAAGGAATAAAATGCCGAACACCATGGAGAACTGTTTGAAGATTTATTTAACGTGTTAATTATACACTGACAAAAATCAATTTACTTTGTCATCTGATTATCGAACATTTTCAACCTCAATTCAAATGGCGGTCAATTTTACTACACACATTTTACATGGAAAGTTGATCGAGAATTGGTTGACAGACAATTTGCGAAACAAAACTGTGATGATCATACATGAACTGCGTGAACAAATCTCCTTTTAAAGATGTTTCAAAGCGCAATTTAAATGCGTGCGATGAAATTGCGCACATATCTCATAAACCTACACAGATTCTTATTCAAAAAAATATTAAAAAGTAACGGTCTAGCCTGCATATCGCCTTCAAAAGTGTCATTTTTTTTGCAGTCTGAAACCCTTATTCTGTCAGGAGTGACGTAGACGAAACTGTTTGTTTCATGGTGCACAGCTAACGCCGCAAGACGCACGAATCAAAAAGGAAAAGGCATAGAGTGAATCCTCAAGAGGGCATTCATCGTGAACCTTGAATCTCCGTCACGAATTTAAAGAACAAGCCTTGTAACACAGACGCTGCCAATTAATCATGTTCTAATATCTGGCTCTACTTCGTTTATCATTAATATATGAATTGCATACTCACAACCTTTTAGCCTTTGCCATTCAGAATAACCCCGTTAAAGAGTATAGCAAAAGCAAGGGTTAGCATAAAGTGGTGTTTCATGCGCAATTAATAAAGGCTCCATTTCTCTTACACGTGCAGGAATACAAAGCAAGTGAAAATGTAGAAATTATACAGCTTTATATGCGAAACATTAAGATGATTGCAAATTACCAATTCATCTTTCATCCATATTGCTAAAATGAAATGTGCAGTTTCTATAGCAGAGATTACCAACATAAATTGAGCTTATAAAAAAATTGAGAAAGGCATCCCAAAAAAAGAGATGTGCATTTGGATATCATCTGAACATTTAAAAGCCTTTTTAATATCTGTGAAATACTATGGTTGGCCTCATAAGGTAAAATAACAGAAGTGGCATAATAAAGAAAGCACAAATTACCTGAAAATAATAAGTGTAATTTGGATCCTTCATTATTTTTATTTTGCACGTATCTTCACATTTGAATGATATTTTAAACAGTTTCGATCTTATTAATTAAATAAACATTTGTAAGAGTTCTCTTATGCATTTGTTTGTAGAGATATGTCTTATTTACTTTTCGTATAGCTTTTATAAGTGGGCAAAAAGAGCGTATATATATATATATATATATATATATATATATATATATTTATCAAAGCATTAAGAATGCGCAAATACGCCAGAAGAATATACGACGGTGTGTCATTTTTAATTAATATGCAGCGTGAAAGGTAAACTGTATGTACGTCCTTAAAAAACATCGACATATTTTATATTTTGCAGCATTGTTTTTGGAAATTTTTAAACATATATTCGCAATTTGGTTGATGAATGTTAATTCTCCTGATGCTGACTTTTAAGGCAGAAATGCCTGAATCTCACATTCTTAACATCATAGTGAATATTTCCCTCAAACACTCTTAGCAGCGTGGCTGATGTAGGATGTTTCGATAAAAATGAAATATTATTTGGACATGCCGGCAACGAAATACAGATTTACGTGCTCAGACATGGGAAAAATATTTTTCTGATATACGAAATTTATAAAAAGAAGAAATTGATTGAGTGTGGTTTAACACTTTAATGTAACTTAATCTTATACTCAGCAAAAAGAAGTTTTACTTCGTTTAATCAACACGGTGTTTTCCTTACGAAAAGCCTTCAATCGGTTTTTCCTTTAGATGCTGTTTTTGACGACAGGTGACAAAAACATGATCAACGGACACTTATTGATTATAGATTGGAAATCATCATTTAAAAGCACTGTTCTTAAAGCTGTATGACAAAGCATTTTAGCACAGTGTAATGCTTCTTATTTGGCATATTCCTAATTGAATTCTGATGCCCAGCATGACTATTTGAATATATGATCTTACCCAAAATTAACCGCAACTTCAAGCCAAATAAGAGTCAAAATAGGATTGCACACAAACGCTAAGGAGTTTTTCGTTAGATATAGATCAATATGTTAGGCTACGTGGCTCGTGAGTTAATTTAGTTTTTAAATTAAATCACAAATTTCCTACCGGCGTTATCCATATTTGGATTTAAATGTCAAACTTATAACTATAATTTAAGGGAATGTTATGCACGTATGATTATGCAGACGTATTTAATCCACGATGGAGGAAGAAAAAATGATAATGTATAGTCTTTCTTTTTTGTAAAAATATTTTTTAAGATGGACCTTGCATCTATCTTGAATTGCAAAATTTTAGTTCATTCCAACAGAGTATTGCACTAAGTGAGATTGCACATTTCGTTTAACGAACTGATTTACTTATATTTAGCTGCGGCTGACAAAAATTGAATTAGATGTCAAATGCAATCAACTTATTTCCAAAAACTGAATTAGCACGCTTAAGGCTGACATGACGTACTGCTTTGCAGGTACAGTCGACGGCATGCTCATTTTCGACGCTTAAGCATCAACCAAGTTGTAACTTTGAAGGAGTCCCTTATTCTAAATTCCTATGCTATTTATGCAGTAACATAATAATTTGTAGATTTAGTTTACTTCGTGCCTCGTTAATACACTAAAATCTCAATTCTTGAGATAAGGCCCACTGTCCGAGATCAGACCATGGGTCATTTCCAAAGTATTTCTACATTGAACTAGTTTCTGTTTTTAAAACGAAAGCAAATTGTATTTTTTTAAGTTAATATTACTTTGCTAAGAAATACTTTTTTAAAAAAGAGCAAAATCCGAACCTGTGACACAAGTTAGTAAGGAAAGAAAACTGAAGTTTTGAATGTACATACATTTTGTCCTTGTGAGAAACAAGAAAAGTAAACAGTCATGGTTAAATGTTATTTGACATTAGTCGAGTAACGTTTATTCCCCTGAATTTGTTATCCAGATTATGGACAATGGATGCATGGTCGTTACCAAACATCCTTAATTTTAACCTCCTATCTCCAAATGGCTTTAGAAGAATAAGTGTTTTTATTCTATTTTTGTATATTGTTTAATTTGAATTTGACCAAAGAAATTTAGATTTTTCCTTAATTGTGCCACCAGATATGTAGCAGTTATACAATATTTAATACGCTGGCATGCGGACAGGTCAGTATGTAAAAAATAAATTTAAATAAAATTATTAAATTTGATCGTCCAATTACCATTTTATACATCAAAAAAGACATAATTTTTGCTATATATCTTCATGATTTATTTGGGTTTTGTAGTACAAAGATTTCAATTTCATCTTAGAAATGCTGGTAAATACTGAACGTTTTCCTGTGTTCACTGTGGTTATGTTGTTAAATTTAAGTCAATCATCTGCGATAACGATCTCAAATATTAAGTATTTTTTTCCAAAAAGTTGCCATTCTCCCGATTTGCTATGCGATATTGTCGTTATATTGATAATAATAATGTTACATTTATGTGTGTTCATTTGCTGCCTTTACATGAAAATTAAATGCTTGAGCACAACCGTTACTTTGAGACTAAATTATATTTAAAAATATTTGGTGAAAACTATATATGTGACTGCGTCTTTTTATTACTTGTTTAACTCAAACCCTCGTTTGCCTAGAATTAAGTTGAAGGCCCCATGTTTTTCATTAAATGATCAGCTCGGAAAAAGTAAGTCCATATAACAGATGGTAGGAGGCCAAATTAATGTGACGCTGGACCAATCAGTCGTTTAATTTTGTGGAATAATTTATATTTATTAAAGTGTGCCCCTGATACAGAAACCTGCATTTTACTGCATCAAATTCACAGATAGAGTCTCAGTTTATACCAAAAACGTTTCCGACAAAATATGTTTAAAAAATGGAAACCCTGGCAATTATGTTTTGTAGCATTCAGAAAAATTTTTAACATTATTATTTCACAT
>WEDG01012856.1:0-21232 GCA_017591395.1 Schistocephalus solidus
ACACTTGGGATTGGTGTATGACTGGCTGATGACGGCTAATAAGCCAGAAATGGCCATTCCGGTCTCCCTTGTCTTTGTCAGTTCCACATTATCAATATATGCTACTCGTGACTGTGCGCCAGTCTATGAGGTACTCTAGTCTGAGTCCAGAGCACAACTGGGACATAAAGGTTCCTCAAGCAGATCGTAGATTCACACAATATCATCATATTCCCGATCGCAACGGAAAAAGCACCGAGCCCGTGGCTCAATGGTAGAGCGTTCGACTCAAAATACCAAAGGTCGCGGGTTCGAATCCCAGGTGTTCAACACTTGGGATTGGGTATGACTGGCTGATGACGTCTAATAAGCCAGAAATGGCCATTTCCGGTCTCCCCTTGTCTTTGTCAGTTCCCACAGCATCAACATATGCTACTCGTCGCTATGCGACTGCCTGTGAGTACTCTAGTCTGAGTTTCAGGGCACAACGGAACATAAAGGTTCCTCAAGCAGATCGGTGAGCCACACACTATCATCATATTCCCGATCGCAACGGACAAAGCACCGAGCCCGTGGCTCAATGGTAGAGCGTTCGACTCAAATACCAAAGGTCGCGGGTTCGAATCCCAGGTGTTCCACACTTGGGATTGGGTATGACTGGCTGATGACGGCTAATAAGCCAGAAATGGCCATTCCGGTCTCCCCTTTGTCTTTGTCAGTTCCACATTATCAATATATGCTACTTCGTCGCTATGCGACTAGTCTGTGAGTACTCTAGTCTGAGTTCCAGGGCACAACGGAACATAAATGTTCCTTAAGCAGATCGGTTAGAGTCACACAATATCATCATATTCCCGATCGCAACCGACAAAAGCAACGAGCCCGTGGCTCAATGGTAGAGCGTTCTGACCCAAATACCAAAGGTCGCGGGTTCGAATCCCAGGTGTTCCACACTTGGGATTGGGTATGACTGGCTGATGACGGCTAATAAGCCAGAAATGGCCATTCAGGTTTCCCTTGTCATTGTCAGTTCCACATTATCACAATATGCTACTTGTCGCTATGCGACTGCCTGTGAGTACTCTAGTCTGAGTTCCAGGGCACAACGGAACATAAATTTTCCTCAAGCAGATCGGTGAGTCACACACTATCATCATATTCCCGATCGCAACCGACAAAGCAACGAGCCCGTGGCTCAATGGAAGAGCGTTTAACTCAAATACCAAAGGTCGCGGGTTCGAATCCATGTGTTCAACACTTGGGATTGGGTATGACTGGCTGATGACGGCTAATAAGCCAGAAATAGCCATTTCAGTCTCCCTTGTCTTTGTCAGTGCCACAGTATCAACATATGCTACTCGTCGCTATGCGACTGCCCGTGAGTACTCTAGTCTGAGTTTCAGGGCACAACGGAACATAAAGGTTCCTCAAGCAGATCGGTGAGCCACACACTATCATCATATTCCCGATCGCCACGGACAAAGCACCGAGCCCGTGGCTCAATGATAGAGCGTTCGACTCAAATACCGAAGGTCGGGGTTCGAATCCCAGGTTTTCCACACTTGGGATTGGGTATGACTGGCTGATGACGGCTAATAAGCCAGAAATGGCCATTCCGGTTTCCCTTGTCATTGTCAGTTCCACATTATCTATATATGCTATTCGTCGCTATGCCATAGTCTGTGAGTACTCTAGTCTGAGTCCCAGGGCACTACGGAACATAAATGTTCCTTAAGCAGATCGGTTAGACACACACTATCATCATATTCCCTATCGCAACCGACAAAGCAACGAGCCCGATGCTCAATGGTAGAGCGTTCAACTCAAATACCAAAGGTCACGGGTTCGAATCCAAGGTGTTCCACACTTGGGATTTGGTACGACTGGCTGATGATGGCTAATAAGCCAGATATGGCCATTCCGGTCTCCCGTGTCTTTGTCGGTTGCAAATTATCAACAGATGCTACACGTCGCTATGCGACTGCCTGTGAGTACTCTAGTCTGAGTTCCAGGGCACAACGGAACATAAATTTTCCTTAATAAGATCGCTGAGTGTCACAGTATCATCATATTCCCGATCGCAACGGACAAAGCCCCGAGCCCGTGGCTCAATGGTAGAGCGTTCGACTCAAATACCAAGGTCGCGAGATCGAATCCCAGGTGTTCCACACTTGGGATTGGGTATGACTGGCTGATGACGGCTAATAAGCCAGAAATGGCAATTTCGGTCTCCCTTGTCTTTGGCAGTTCCACATTATCAACATCTGCTACTCGTCGTTATGCGACTGCCTGTGAGTACTCTAGTCTGATTTCAGGGCACAACGGAACATAAATGTTCTGTAAGCAGATTTGTGAGCCACGAACTATCATCATATTCCCGATCGCAACCGACAAAGCAACGAGCCCGTGGCTCAATGGTAGAGCGTTCGACTCAAATACCAATGGTCGCGGGTTCGAATCTTAGGTGTTCCACACTTGGGATTGGGTATGAAATGCTGATGACGGCTAATAAGCCAGAAATGGCCATTCCGGTCTCCCTTGTTTTTGTCAGTTCCACATTATCAACATATGCTACTCGTCGCTATGCGACTGTCTGTGAGTACTCTAGTCTGAGTTCCAGAGCACAACGGGACATAAAGGTTCCTCAAGCAGATCGGTAAGTCACACACTATCATCATATTCCCGATCGCAATGGACAAAGCACCGAGCCCGTGGCTCAATGGTAGATTGTTCGACTCAAATATCAAAGGTCGCGGGTTCGAATCCCAGGTGTTCCAAACTTGGGATTGGGTATGATTGGCTGATGACGGCTAATAAGCCAGAAATGACCATTCAGGTTTCCCTTGTCATTGTCAGTTCCACATTATCAACATATGCTACTTGTCGCTATGCGACTGCCTGTGAGTACTCTAGTCTGAGTTCCAGGGCACAAAGGAACATAAATTTTCCTTAAGCAGATCGTAGAGTCACACAATATCATCATATTCCCGATCGCAACGGACAAAGCATCGAGCCCGTGGCTCAATGGTAGAGCGTTCAACTCAAATACCAAAGGTCGCGGGTTCGAATCCCATGTGTTCAACACTTGGGATTGGGTATGACTGGCTGATGACGGCTAATAAGCCAGAAATGGCCATTCCGGTCTTCCCTTGTCTTTGTCAGTTCCACATTATCAACATATGCTACTCGTCGCTATGCGACTGCCTGTGAGTACTCTAGTCTGAGTTCCAGGGCACAACGGAACATAAATTTTCCTCAAGCAGATCGGTGAGTCACACACTATCATCATATTCCCGATCGCAACCGACAAAGCAACGAGCCCGTGGCTCAATGGTAGAGCGTTCGACTCAAATACCAAAGGTCGCGGGTTCGAATCCCAGGTGTTCCACACTTGGGATTGGGTATGACTGGCTGATGACGGCTAATAAGCCAGAAATGGCCATTCCGGTCTCCCTTGTCTTTGTCCGTTCCACATTATCAACATATGCTACTCGTCGCTATGCGACTGCCTGTGAGTACTCTAGTCTGAGTTTCAGGGCACAACGGAACATAAATGTTCCTCAAGCAGATCGGTGAGCCACACACTATCATCATATTCCCGATCGCAACCGACAAAGCAACGAGCCCGTGGCTCAATGGTAGAGCGTTCGACTCAAATACCAAAGGTCGCGGGTTCGAATCCCAGGTGTTCCACACTTGGGATTGGGTATGACTGGCTGATGACGGCTAATAAGCCAGAAATGGCCATTCCGGTCTCCCTTGTCTTTGTCGGTTCCACATTATCAACAGATGCTACTCGTCGCTATGCGACTGCCTGTGAGTACTCTAGTCTGAGTTCCAGGGCACAACGGAACATAAATGTTCCTTAAGCAGATCGGTGAGTCACACACTATCATCATATTCCCGATCGCAATGGACAAAGCATCGAGCCCGTGGCTCAATGGTAGAGCGTTCGACTCAAATACCAAGGTCGCGAGATCGAATCCCAGGTGTTCCACACTTGGGATTGGGTATGACTGGCTGATGACGGCTAATAAGCCAGAAATGGCCATTCCGGTTTCCCTTGTCATTGTCAGTTCCACATTATCTATATATGCTATTCGTCGCTATGCCATAGTCTGTGAGTACTCTAGTCTGAGTTCCAGGGCACTACGGAACATAAATGTTCCTTAAGCAGATCGGTTAGACACACACTATCATCATATTCCCTATCGCAACCGACAAAGCAACGAGCCCGATGCTCAATGGTAGAGCGTTCAACTCAAATACCAAAGGTCACGGGTTCGAATCCAAGGTGTTCCACACTTGGGATTTGGTACGACTGGCTGATGATGGCTAATAAGCCAGAAATGGCCATTCCGGTCTCCCGTGTCTTTGTCGGTTGCAAATTATCAACAGATGCTACACGTCGCTATGCGACTGCCTGTGAGTACTCTAATCTTAGTTCCAGGGCACAACGGAACATACATTTTCCTTAATTAGATCGCTGAGTGTCACAGTATCATCATATTCCCGATCGTAATGGAAAAAGCATCGAGCCCCTGGCTCAATGGTAGAGCGTTCGACTCAAATACCAAGGTCGCGAGATCGAATCCCAGGTGTTCCACACTTGGGATTGGGTATGACTGGCTGATGACGGCTAATAAGCCAGAAATGGCCATTCCGGTCTCCCCTTTGTCTTTGTCAGTTCCACATTATCAACATATGCTACTCGTCGCTATGCGACTGTCTGTGAGTACTCTAGTCTGAGTTCCAGGGCACAACGGAACATAAATGTTCCTTAAGCAGATCGGTGAGCCACACACTATCATCATATTCCCGATCGCAACCGACAAAGCAACGAGCCCGTGGCTCAATGGTAGAGCGTTCGACTCAAATACCAAAGGTCGCGGGTTCGGAATCCCAGTGTGTTTCACACTTGGGATTGGGTATGACTGGCTGATGACGGCTAATAAGCCAGAAATGGCCATTCCGGTCTCCCTTTGTCTTTGTCGGTTCCACATTATCAACATATGCTACTCGTCGCTATGCGACTGCCTGTGAGTACTCTAGTCTGAGTTCCAGGGCACAACGGAACATAAATGTTCCTTAAGCAGATCGGTGAGCCACACACTATCATCATATTCCCGATCGCAACCGACAAAGCAACGAGCCCGTGGCTCAATGGTAGAGCGTTCGACTCAAATACCAAAGGTCGCGGGTTCGAATCCCAGGTGTTCCACACTTGGGATTGGGTATGACTGGCTGATGACGGCTAATAAGCAATAACAATATATATATATACATGCCTACCTTGGTTATGAAAACATTTCTGAGCAAGGGGCTGTGAAATATACTGAGAGATGACCAGCCCTTACAACATTAGAGACGGGATTAATTTTTAAAAATACCTCTCTACCATCATGAGGAAAGATAGGGCTAATGTCGCAATATAAGCATTAAAATAGTAGACAGCATGCAGGATCAACGATTAACACTTTTTAAGGTTACACCTGAAAGATTATTTACGGCGATCTGGTGTGGATGCTAAGGATCATTTCTGAGATAGATCAATACCATAAGCATGCCAGCTATTATGCACACTCAACAGTTAGTAACATTTGGTCACACATGCCACCTGTTGTCTTAATACCAAGGTCAGTGAGTTCATTAGGTATAAGCAGCGTTTCATGCTTGACTTCTACTGTTTGAAAAGAAAATTGACCTCCTCGATGTGAGTCCTGCACGCAATCCAGCCTGCAACTGCTAGCCATCTGGTTTTCCTTTCAGTTTCTTCTCATTAGCTCCTAAAGTCACCTATTTGCGACGTATATTTCTAAAATTTACTTCGTCTGATTGCATCAGATCAGATGGGTATCACACATTGGGCCGTCAGTAGGTTTAGCATTAGTGACTGTTGCTGTCAGGGGGCAAGTAGATGAACCTGAATCACACGGTCTAATATCCTGTCAGCATTTGGGGACTGAATAGTGTGCCGATACATTATTGTATCACACGCTTCAATTTTCAGGTACTCAGTAAGGCCATCACATCCTCTGAAGGTCAACGTCTCGTAAGTCGACTTTTTCTGGCCATGCTGAACCACTCAGAAACCATTTAGCGTAATTTGCGTAGGATAATGTGATAACACTATACGTAAAGACATTTGTGTGCGTAAAAAATAATGAGTACCAGATTGACATAATAGTTGGTAAATCTTCGCCTTAATGGGCGCAACAGTATGCCGATAAAATGCAGTGCATTCACATACCAAAAGTGGACGCTAACGTCGATGAGGGTGTGCTCAGCATTATTATTAGAAAAAAATGACTGCAGATGTTCATGTCGCTAACCTTGACCGGTCGTCTAACCACAATAAATCGACCTGGACGCCACGGGGCAAAGAATTCCTGAAGTTACCGGGGATGAACTAAAACTCTCTTACGATGGAAGGTTTTTTCATTTTCTCTCATTTAAGCTACCAAATGCGCAAAACTAAGAGTGAAAATCTTACCGATCCCCCAAGTAAACTGGGTCATACATTGTCGTGTGGGGCAAACACGTCTTACTCAACCGCAGTAACTTACCCCTGAAAGCAGGCCGAAAGTCTCTTCGGCTGATCGTCGTCGACGCACCACACCCGTCTCCAGACTTCTTTGGTTAGTGGGAAGGGAGATGTCGGACTCCGAGGATAAGTTCAAATGTTCTGTGTTTACCACTAGCGTAATAGCACGCAGGGGTCCTGTGGTTGCAAGCGGGATTTCGGATAGCGGAAGGTAAATTCCCTATCTGTGACGCAGTCTCCACATAGTTCCGTACGTCAAGGGTCATATTATACAGGATGGTAGGATCAAGCTCTAAAAAAGAAAAACAGTAATACTGGAAAAAAGAGAGCTTGCCAAACTATTTGAATGTGATCTGAAAGGTGTTGTGTATTTTTGTGATGCAGAGAAAGCGAAGGCATGACCAGTCTACATGTTCCCTTGGTTCTAACAAAGTAAAGCCAAAGTGTGTGATCTCCATCTCTGCTAAACGGAAACTAGATAGTTACAGTTCGGCAAGAGATAGTTTCAAATGATATTGTGGAACGACAATGCAGTCCGGATGCGTTAGTTTGTGACGTAATGGGACTTCGTTACCATAATCAGATATGTAAAGTAAGATAAGTAATTTAAAGTTAAGCAGAGAAAGTTGAGAAAACTGATGAATCGGAGTCATGGAAGGAGAGGGTCCGGACATTTCAGAAGCCAGATCAATTAAAGTGTAGTTCTGTCATAGCAATGGGGAAAGCTCGGTCGTAACTTGATTGGATTACACATCCTGACGCTGAAGAATAGGTAACGTACGCTTGCCAAATTTGAATTCTTCAATGGTTACAAGGGTGTCAGCGCAGAATATCGATTGATTAGCCTGTTTGCGAGCAATTTGGAAGATGTTGTGAAACAAAAGTACTTTCGTCTGTCTACCTTATCTTCAGCATGCGGCATATTTTGTTGGAGGTCGCTATGTTTTTGAGTTCTAGCAAACCGCCCGACAAGCTTATCCGGTGATAAAACGGGATGCCTACTGCCAACTGAGACTTTTAACTGCGGTTTGGTCTAGCTTTTTCGTGTCTGAAGCATTTTTATTTCATATCGATCGCTGATTTGTAAAAGTCGATAGGAAATATACGCTTTTATATTTTTGCTGAACAAATAGGGGCATTATTCCACCAGATTATTAAACATGCTGGGCAGTAAACTATTCGGTGTACGGTCTTCACATGATAGTCGATTTGCACACTCACAACTGACAGGATAACCGAATGCCAATTTAACTAAATCAGCGGTAGGGAAGAATTAACTGACAATGGATAATAAGCCAGAAATGGCCATCTCAGTCCCTTTTGCCTTTATCGGTAGCGCATCTCTACGTAAAGTTATGGTCACTGTGTGACTACCTACGAGGATTTCACTTTGAGAAGAAGGGCGCTAGGACACGAGCAGTTCTCGTATCCGAACCAATGGAGGACCCGCCCACCAGGCATACCTACCAAGAAGCAAATAGTTTCATACCTAAATACTAGAGACCAGAACGTAATACTCAATGATCAAAGAGTGGGAAGTGAGGCTGAACATGGGAATAGGTACCTGTGTATGGGGTCTAAGCTGTGGTTGTGCTCAGTGCACCACAATCCTAACAATGCAGTAAAGTTTTGGAGGAGAAGGAGCAATACACCAGTATGCTGTACAAAATGCAGTGGTAGTCGGAGGCCTCGACGCGCGGCAAGCTCGGGGCCTGCGTGCACTTCTCTCGGCCAGCGTGATTTGGGCGCGAATGAATGAAAGTCACGAGGCTGTCCCAGAGGCAGCTTGAGAAGCTGTGATCACGTGCCATGTTGCGCGGGGTTGGCACCAGAGGTGAAAAACGCTATACCCATCCTTGTGCCAGGTGGCCTTACGCTAAATTCTGGGGCGGAATCTATTGTGGTTTCCTCACAGTCACACTAACCATAACCTTAACGTTATCTCTAGCGGTAGCATCCAACCCTACCTTTATGATGGGCTTTTGAAATTGAATCGAAAGTTTTCGCTCCTCGGTTCACATGTGAAATTTCTTGCATATACATGGCACAAATTTTGTGACTCGTTTACGGACGAGTGTTCATTAGGCTGACAGTTACAGCTTTCGGTCAATATGTATCATTTGTTATCTTTCTGTATTATCCCTTCTGTGAACCCATTTAATCCACGGTGAATGGAGATCTTTATGTGGAAAAATTTTAAATGATACTTTTAAAATAAAGCGTATTTTCTCTCTCTCTCTTTCTGATTCCAAGCCTAACTTCACCTGGAATTAAGTGCAGGTCTAACGGAAACTAGAATAAAGCGCAAGACCAGCAACATTAGGAAGGGTTCCCATTTCGGGATCCTTCCTCGAGTTTTCCTAACAGATAGACGATTGCCGATAAGTGAGAACTGACCAGTTGTATCTCAATTTCATTTTTTTCAATACTGCCTAAAACTGTGCGTCTCAGAAAAAGAAACGTTAAGGATCTATTATGTGCAAATACGTTAACCTAACTATCTGCGTGGTTATTTATTTTACGGTTAGGATTAACGCTAGATTAAGGATTAGAGTTGGGGTTAGTTTTAGGGTTGAGTTTACTTTTAAGGTTTGAATTTGAGTCAGGATTACAGTTAGTTTACAGTTCGCTACTGCACAACACTTTTTTTAATTTTGTGCTGCCTTGGAGCATTTAAACTAGCTTCGGCTTATTTAGTCCCCCTTCCAATGTTTCCGTGTGCAGTTTCCTCTTTGTTTCTCCCAACCCATAATGCTTCTAAGTACAACCATTGCCAGATCACAGGAGACCTCGCGTGTTGGTTTCCAAAATTATTGCACATATAAGATCCTTTCCAAGGAAACATTATCAATTCTTGTCCTAGATCAGTTTCGCAAGTAACCAGGGGCATGCAGTAAGCTGACGGTGAGCATTCAAACACTCCGTTAAATAGCAATAAAAGCAGCAGCAGAGCAATATATGCACACGGCGCAGGATATCGTTTTTGCACAACGACGGAGGTGGAGGTTTGAGCCCCTCTAAAAATGTCCACTGTAGCAGATCTACATATAAGCTGCAGGAAACGTGAGCAGGGTAACACATTTCGATGCTCCAGCGAGCTCCACACTGTCGAGGAAACAAACAAAGCTTTAGGAGCGGCTCCTGTGGATAGGATCGTGGTGTCGATTCTTGCACATACAAGGCAGGCAAGATTTCTCTAAGCAATCATTATTTGACAAGCAGACGCAGAGAGTCAAGTTATAGTGCTCCTATCGCCCCACCCAACCCCCGCCCCCCCCATGGAAATCGTAAAAACCTGTTCTGGAACTCTAGAAAATGCAAACAATTGTTTTAGAACATGGTCAATTGCGCCCATACTACTGAAGAATGACAACCATAACATTATTTGAATTTCGGTTGATCAAACTAAAAAAGACTTGATGGCCTCATTGGGATTGAAATCTACGACAGCAAGTATAAAGCTTAGGTATAACAAACGCTCTCACCACCTGAGTTACGAGGCCTCAAGGGATGCCATGATTTTAATAGCGCTTGGATCAAGTTACTCACCCAATCTACTGCGGCATATGAAATCCGTCAATTCTGGTATATTAAGGTGATTGCCCAAGCAGCATGCTCTAAGCAATCAATCTAGAATCCTAGAGAGAACCACGAGGTACACATAATAAAAAGGGGTTTTTGACAGATCTGACAAATTCATTTGACACAATGTGGCGAAATGCGGCGACCTCGGTGTGGGGCTGTAATAGCCCGCATCTCTTACAACTGGTTCGTTCTTCGGATCCGAAATGTGCAGATTACCACTCCGGTCATAATAACTAAAAATCAGGCTCAATTCTCAAGATAAAAAATAATTTTTTGGATTAAAGGGTTATCTGGTGGACAACAACTTATGTGGAACAGACCGTTTTATGTGAGCAAAGCCACATAGGCGGCGCGTCTTTCGATAAATGGAACTGGGTTTCTGTTCCCATGATATTTTTCGGATCCATGTTTGAACCCACCAGCAAAAAGGATTAGCAGACTTACAGAGTCAGCGAGTGAATCCGAAGCATCGTATCAATCGAATCTAAACCTGCATGAGTGAACTAGAAGGCTAGTTGAGCTCCGGAGTAAGATGTTCTGAGCCTTCAAACGCCTACAGGAGTTTATCTTCAGAGGAAGCGGAAGAAATATCCTTATAGGCAGTACAACCGAATCAATAATCAATGAGGCAAGTTGGGAGGTGACTGCGCAGGGCTCCATATGTCGGTGCTAGATTGTTTGAATTCCCACCAGAGGACCAGGCTTCAAAAAGCAACCAAAACCATCCGGTGGCTCATAAGCAAAGATGTGTAAGAACGATCTTCCGACGATGCAGACTTATTGCAGCAGGCCAAAGGAAAACGTACGCAAGATCCGATATCTCCGCGACTTATTTATTTGGAATATCTATCCACGTGATCCACGTTAGCTGCGCTTTCGGCCACAGAGGGCCCAAAGAGAAACATCACCAAGGGTATGGCACAATCTGCCATGAATTTGGGGCGTATCAGATGTGACAGAGTACATTGTTGCAGGACTGGGTGTTCAAATTCCATACCAATTCAAACCTGTCATGCACAGCAGGATTAGGAAACTCAAAGACCGAATAAATTTCAGGGAACCATCTTGGGTAGCACATCGCATCCCATGACTAAGCTGTCCTTGTACCTCTACAGAACAAACCGAGTACATGCGCGGATCGCTCAGACATGAACATAAGTGAAGTCTGCGACATGGCGAAAAATCATGGCAAGTAACTGCATACAGCTACGAAACGGGCTATGTGTTCAAGTCCGCAGGCTGTTCACCCCCGTCCGAAATAAGGCGAGCCGAGAATTGATTTAAGCCTGTCTCTCTTAATTGAGATTAAATCAATCGATGTACCAACTTATGCCGTCATACAGAGCCCCACAGAGTCACCTTCAGACCTATGTCACTCATCGTTTATTGGCTTGTACACCCTAAAAATGTAGCATTTTTCTGCTGCCTCTACTGTCTTTCATGATTGACTCCTGGACAAGTTTGAAAAGCTCGGAAAAATAAACAAATTGTTATGGTACTCGACCAGCTTTCTTTACTAATGTAAGCACCTAGAACTTTAACCTTCGCATCCCTTCTAAATTGACTTTACAACCTGCCATATCATTTATGGCAGACCTCGAATGTTGAAAGCGACAAGGTCCACCGCACCCTCCATGGGATGAACGCTTCACAGGTGATATGCGCGTGAATTAGAGTACTCTGTGGCAGAAAAGGCAGCGTCTGCCGCAGTCTCTCCTCTATCACACACCTTCTTCCAATGAAACGACTGCTGATGAGTGCGGACGTGGCGGCTGCTACGCCTCTCACACGAGCTGATTCCGACTCAAGCTGCCTCGCGCTACAAGAGGAGGGAGGGATAGGAGAGAGGGCACTTGACGAAGGATCGTAAATGCACCGAACTCACCTCCAGTCCAGGTGAAAACGCTGATAGTGGCAGAACTATTGCCGCATCCGCCACCCCTGCCGTTTGCGTTGGGTTTGTTGCAGGCGAACACATGCATCCGGTAGGTGGTGCCCTTCTGGAGATAGTAAAGTGTACAGCTCCCGGAACCATCACCCACGTAGTAGCATGTGAAAATATTCGGTTGTTGGATCAGCACCGTGTAATTCTCGATCTCTCCATTGGTTACGGACGGGGGATCCCAACTGACATGCACAGAGGTTGTGCTCACAGGCGAGGCTCTGACATTCTCAGGGGGCCCCGGAGCTGAGAAAAAAGGAAATGCAAGGGGCAATTAACTGTGATCTAATAGACGAAGAATGTTAAAGTAGAATATAAGTTTCTTGAATACATTTTACCTGTCTGTCTCAGTAATTCTAACAAAGACCGGCCAAAAATCCTGTTTTTAACCTTGCCCCCGTCAACACATTACCTCCAGCGAGCAAGCTAAACAGTTGATGAACACGTTGTGAATTGTGATGGAAATTAGGTTTATCAGAAAAGCGAAATCAAGTGAACCAGTTTTTGTCAAAAGTGAAGCCTTTCAGTGGTAATGATCCACATGAGTTAACAAAGATTACGCTATAAGTTTGAAGCAGAAAGCTATACTGCTGAAACTTTTTCAGCGTCACCATGGGACATTTTGCCTGTAGATAGCAGAAGAGCCCGTATCATGCTTCTTATGCAGATCCTAGGACTATCGTGTCACGAGGTAAATTTACCGAATGTTTGACTTCAAGTTGAAGTTAAGCAATTACCGTATTCCAGATCGGTATTACCACGAACCCCTGAAGATCCCATCTTAAGATCGATCAAGGACTTCAGTCACCAACGGTCGGGACTTTTTTGCTTCAGGAGCGGTGTAAGCCCATTCAGGCATGAATAAATACTCGATTTTTCAGCAGCAGATAATGTCAGGTGGGGTGGCACGGATGAACTTCAGTTTAATTTATTTCTAATGACTCCTCTGACAGGCACCAGAAGTCCGCAGGATGATTGCTAATGTGGAGGGCTTTTTCCAGCGGGAAACCACCTTGTGGAAGTATATAATAGAAGGGTTTGCAAACGGAACATACTGCCTGGCCAGGTTTTTGCACTGGAAGATTTTGAACAGGGGCCGCAGATAGATCCAATACACTTTTTGACAGCAACGGTGTAATACGTGAAAGGCCTCAGAACTGAAAGTATGCATGTGGAGCAGGGCAGGCTGCAGGAGCAGTTAGTCGTCCGACCATTATCATCCCTCGAAAGAGCGAAGATCGTCCCTGATAAGGTGTTTGATATTGTCCAGGACACCCGTATGTGGTTCGCCGATAGGACATCCAATGTAGGCACGAACCGAGGCGACAGAGGAGGGGTTACTGAAAAATATCAGGCAGTAGTTTGAAGAACAGGATTAATTTTTTTTTGGAGGCCGATAAAAGTGCTGATTTTCACTACACAGCCAAGCCAGCAACACACCTCCACAGCCACCATATGATATCTTTTCAAAGACAAATTCGGCACTGGGGTAAGTGTGCAGTTTTAATCTATGAATAATTACTTTTTCACAGAGTTATACCTTTAAAACTACTTCCGCGGTTGGATAAAACATTATCTCAAACAACACCCTGCTTATTCAAAGAATTTGCCTGGCTAATAAGCCGGAAACGGTCATTCGAGACTTCCTCGTCTTTTTCGGTAATGCCATTCTGCCTATTGCACTAGGCACAATGCGGCTGTCTGCTTATCTTAAGAGTGAGCCCCAAGGCACTGCAGGACAAGTGAGTTCTGTCACCGAGCGGTGAGCGTCTTCATACCACATACCACACACATGCGTGCCTCGTCGCATGTCTTGTGTTATAAACATGCTCAACGCACGTAATTTGGGATTTCGGTAAGCCTCTGGTTCACTCTGACCTCACCACTATCAAACAAAAGTGATCTTGCGTGAATTGTGTCCCATTTGCGGCTGTCGTGGTTGCCGCTACGTCAGCGTGCTTCTTGATCCCCCGCTCGTTGGACTATGGACTGATCAGCTGTAAGCGCTCGGGATTGATGCTTTAGTCTCGGATGCTCGTTGGTGAAATAGTCCCACACCAGTCACATGAATCCCGATCCTTGCCTCCTCTTTCCTCAACGGGTGTCAAGATTTGACACTGTGCTACTTTTTTCGTCCGTTTAATTGGTCTATTCTGAACTGCCTTGCGACTTGTATGGAGATCCGTACGGGGCGCCATTAATATATATATATATATATATATATATATATATATATATATATATATATATATATATATATATATATATATATATATATATATATATATATCATAATAGCATGAGTTCACCTATATGATTAAGGGAAAAGGTATGCTCCCTTTGTGCCCTGGCGCTCACTTAAAAGCCTTTGCAGCCAGTCACACAGCGACGAGTAGCATATGTCAACAACGTGCAGCAGACAAAGGCAAGAGACACCAGAAGTACCATTTATAGATTGAAAGATGTTTATGCCATTCAGACACGATTCCGGGTGCGGACAATCTAGAATTCCGGTTCAAGTCAATAAACAAAGGTAGCGGGTTTGAATCCCAGGTGGTTCAAACTTGGGACTGAAGAAAGTTTGCTGATGACGACTAATAAGCAAAAATAAACATTCCGGTCTCCTTTGCCTTTGTCGTTTCCACCTATAGATCATATGCTACACTAAGTTATGCAACTGCCTGCGAGAACTATAATGTGAGTTCCAAGCCACAACGGAACAAGCATGTTCCCTGAGCAGATCAATGAGGCGAATGCTATCAGCATATTCCCAATCGCAGCCGAAAACAAAAAACGAGCCCGTGGCCAAATGGTAGAGCATTTGACTCAATTACCAAAAGTAGTGGGTTTTAATTGTAGGTGTTTCGCACACGGAATTGCGTATGAGTAGCTGATGCGGCAAAAAGCCAGAAATGGACATTCAGGTCTCCCTTGCTTTTGTCGGTTCCACCCATACATTATATGCTACACGTGGCTATGCGAACATCTGAGAGGGTTCTCATGTGAGATCCAGGGCACAAGGCAAAAACATTTTTCATAAAAAGATCGGTGAGGTGCATACTATCATCATATTTCCGATCACTGCCGACAAACAACGAGCTCGTGGTACAATGGTAGAGCGTTCGGCTCAATAAACAAATATTACGGGTTCAAATCCCAGGTGATCGACACTTGGGACATTGCTTGATTGGTTTATTACGGATGATTATCCAGAAATATCCATTATACTTACGCTTATCTTTGTAAGTTCCACCTTAACATAAAATGCTACGCGTGGCTATGCGAGCATCCGCGAGGGTTGTCATATGAGCTTCAGGTCACAGCGCAACATTCATGTTCCTGACGCAGATCGGTAAGGCGCACACTATCATCATAATCCCGGTCGCAGCTGACAAACAACGAGCCAGTGGCGGTTCCACAAAAAACATAAGATGCTACACGTGGCTATGCGAGCATCTGCGAGGGCTGTCATGCGAGCTCCAGGCCAAAACGCAACATGCATGTTCCTTAAGCAGATCAGTAAGCCACACACTATCAGCATATTCCCGATCGCAGCCGACAAAACAGCGAGCCCGTGGCTTTATCTTTGAGCTTTCGACTCAATTACCAACAATCGTGGGTTAGAAGCCCAGTTGGTCGACAGTTGGGATATGGTATGATTGGCTGATGACCGCGAATAATCCAGAAATGGACAGTCCGGTCTCCCTTGTCTTTGTCGTAGTCACCTTTTAATCATATGCTACACGTGGCTATGTGAGCTTCTGCGTGGGCTGTCATGTGAGCTACTGGGCACAGCGCAAGATACATGATCCTTAAGCAGATCGGCGTATCACACACTATTATCATTTTCCCGATCGCTGCCGACAAAACAGCGAGCCCGTGGATCCATCGTAGAGCGTTCGACTCAATAACCAACAGTCGTGGATTCGAATGCCGGGAAGTCGACAGTTGGAATATGGTATGATTGGCTGACGATGGCAAATAATACAGTAATGGACATTCTGGTCTATGTTGTCTTTGTCGATTCAACCTAAACATCATATGCTACACTTCGCTATGCGACCATCTAAGAGGGGTCTCAGATAAGCTACAGTGCACAACGGAATATACATGTTCCTTAGGCAGATCGGTGAGGCGCACACTATCATCATCTTCCCGATCACAGCCGACAAAACAAGGAGCCCGTGGCCCAATGGTAGAACATTCGAATCAATTACCAAAGGTCACGGGTTTAAATTGTAGGTGATCCACACTTGGGATTGTGTATGACTGGCTGAGGACGGCTATTAAGCCAGTAATTGACATTCTGGTCTTTATTGTTATTGTTGTTTTTACCTTAACATAAAATGCTTAACGTCGCTATGGGACTACTTTTGAGGATCTAGTCTGAGCTCAAGTGCATAACGGAACATACATGTTCCTTAAGCAGATTGGTGAGGTGCATACTATCATCATTTTCCCTATCGCATCTGACAATTAATTGAACCCGTGGCTCAATAGTTGAGCATTCGAATCAATTAATAACGTTCGCGTGTTCGAAGCCCTGGTGGTCCAATCTTGGGATTGGGTATGACTGGCTGATGACGGCTAATAAGCCAGAAATGGACATTCCAGTCTCTCTTGCCTTTGTCGGTTCCATCTAAAGAGCGAATGCTGCACTTCACTATACAACCACCTGTGAGGGCTTTCATGAGGACTCCAGGCCACAAAGGAACCTAAATGTTCCTTAAGCAGATCAGGGAGCCACACACTATAATTATATTCCCGATCGCATCCGAAAAACAACGAGCGCATGGCTCAATGGTATAGCTTTTGACTGAATTATCGACAGTCACGGTTTCAAATCGCAGGTGATCCAAACTTTGGGTTGGGTATGACTGGCTGATGACGGCTAATAAGCCAGAAATAGACATTCTGGTCTTCTTGTCTTTGGCCGTTCAACCTTAAAATCATATGCATATCAATATGCAACCTCCTTTGAATACTCTAACGTGAGCTCCAGGGCACAGCGGAACATGCATGTTCCTTAAGCAGATTGGTGAGCCGCACACTATCATCATGCTCCCGATGACAGCCGATAATACAAAGAACCCGTGGCTCAATGATGGAGCGTTCAAATCAATTAACAGCGTTCGCGTGTTGGAATCCCAGGTGGTATGAGTTTGGGATTGGGTATGGCTGGCTGATGACGACTCATAAGCCAGAAATGGACATCATGGGCTCCCTTGTGATTTTCGGTTCCATCTAAGGATCATATGCTACACATCGCTACTTAACAGCCTGCGAGTGCTCTAACGTGAGCTCCAGGGCACTGCGCAACAGACATATTCCTTAAGCAGATCGGTGAGCCGCAAACTATCATCATATTCCCGATAACAGCCGACAATACAACGAGTCCGTGGCTCAATAGTAGAGCGTTCATATCAATTAACAACGTTCGCGTGTTGAAATCCCAGTATGTATGAGTTTGGGATTGGGTATAGCTGGCTGATGACGACTCATAAGCCAGAAATGGACATTTCGGTCTCCCTTGTCATTTTCAGTTCTACCTAAAGATCATATGCTACGCATCGTAATGTAACCGCTTGCGAGTGCTCTAAGGTGAGCTCCAAGGCACAACGAAACAGACATGTTCCTTAAGCAGATCGGTGAGCCACACACTGTCATCACATTCCCGATCACAGCCGACAATACAACGAACCCGTGGCTCAATGGGGGAGCATTAAAATCAATTATAAACGTTCGCGTGTTCGAATCCCAGGTGGTCTAAACTTGGGATAGGGTATGACTGGCTGATGGTGAAGTATAAGCCAGTAATTGTAATTCCGGTCTCCCCTGTCTTTTTCTGTTCTATTTAAGATCATGTGCTACACTTCGCTATGCAATCGGCTGCCGGAATATTGTCAATGTTCCCGATCGAAACCGGCAAGACAACGAGCTCGTGGCGCAGTGGGTAGAGCGGTGGACTTCTGCCCAACAAGGTCGCGAGTTCGAGGCTCGGGCGCCGCAGCACCTGGGTTTGGGTATGGCTGGCTGATGACGGCTAATAAGCCAAAAATGGCTATTCCAATCTCCCTTTTTATTGTCGGTTATGTTATTCTGCCTTTATATATAAATGATAAGTTGGAACCGATAAAGACAAGGGAGACCGGCATAGCCATTTCTGGCTTATAAGCCGTCATCAGCCAGTCCTACCCAATGCCGGGTGTGGATCACCCGAGATTTGAACCCGCGACCTTTGATCATTGAGTTTAACACTCTACCATTGAGCCACGGCACCATTGTTTTGTCGGTTTGCAATCTGAACTATGAATTATGATAATGAGGTGTTAACCGATCTGGCTAAGGAAGATGGATGTTCCGTAGTGCCCCGGAGCTCACTTAAGAGCCCACGCAGGCAGTCGCATAGAAACTTAGGGAATATGATGTTAAGGTGGAACCAAAAAGAAAAGGGAGACCAGAATGGCCATTTATGGCTTATAAGCCGTCAGCAGTCAGTCATTCGCAATTTCGGGTGTGAATGACCCGAGATTCAAGCCCGCGACCTTTGGTCATTGAGTTTAACACTCTACCATTGAGCCACGGGCCCGTTGTTTTGTCGGTTTTGATCAGGACTATGAATTATGATAGTGAGGTTTTCACCGATCTGGCTTAGGAACATGGATGTTCCGTTGTGCCCTGGAGCTCACTTTAGAGCAGTCGCAGGAAGTCACATAGCAACCTAGGGAATATGATGAGGTGGAACCGACAAAGACAAGGGAGACCGAAATGGCCATTGCTGGCTTATTAGCCGTCATCAGCCAGTCATACCCAATCCCGGGTGTGGATCACCCGAGATTCGAACTCTCGACAGATTTTCGCAGCATGTACTTCGTTCTCTTTTTCCTCACCCGTCTTTTCTCTATTATGAGGCAACATCAAGACGAGGCGCACTGAGAGCTGGTGTTTACAAACAAAACCTACAGATTACTTTTATTATTTATTGCTATTAGTTGTCTCCGATTACTATTCGTAGTATTCCTGTCGGCTATGAAACTCTTAAAACTATTGTTAAAGTCAAAACAGGAGGCTGAACTGCTGCAGACGTCAGTGCGAAAAAGAAGCCTAATTTACATGAAGAAACCGGCTTCTGCAGTCCAGGCAACTGTCAACCAAGGAATTCAGATACACTAAACGCTCAGCAATGAACGCTGATGTAAAAACGACCTTTGCCTTACCCATTTATCGCTGATAGTAAGTGACCTGGCAAGGCCGTGTATGACGTTACTTGAAAACTCATCGGTATAATTTGCGACAGAGTCCGGATGCTGAGAGATTGGTGGACTTCACCAAAAAGAACTGGAAATGTGCCACCATTCTGTCCCTCTGGAATCGCTGCAAATATTTCTTAATAATTTAAATCGAGGCCAAATTAATCGACCTACACTAGAAAGCTGCATGAATTAGGAGACAATGCCCTTCCCAGGTGGTGATTCAGAATAAGTAGAAGAAGAAGAAGAAGTAGAAGTAGAAGAAGCATTTAGTGGGAGAGGTATATTGTTTGTGACGTTTCGGGTAGTGGTTTCGTCTACCCAGCTTCAGAGACTGAAGAGTCATGCACGCAGCTCCCATTAAATGCCACTGTTTGCATTTCTTCTGGTCTGTGAACACTGGCTATGCGCTGTGTCCCCTTCGTGTCAACACTGCGACCAACCCCACCGATCGCCTGTCCTACTGCGTCCCAGTACGGTTTGGTTCACGTCGACCGCCATCACCCCTGCCGACCTCCTGTGGTGCCGCGTTGGTCAGTATCTCACTGTAGCATGCTCTACCCCCATCCTCGTTGGCCACGGAGATCGTTGGCGGTTCTGGTTTTTCCATGTCACGACGGTCTCCATGGGCAGGAAGGTTCTTAAAAACAGACAGGGGGTAAGCAGATTAATGTAGTGGTTGGAAGACGCCCAGGTCTCTTTTATCTGCCTTGCTATGTGATCGTCACCTCGGCCCACAATTTCGGCGGTGTCTAAGTTAAAGACCTGCCCCATCTGTGCAGCATGGGTTGCTACCTTTGAATTAGGGTCCAAACTTCGAAGCTGAATGATAACACACCCATTAGAACTATTGAAATGCGATCGATGTGAACCGCTCACTCGAACTCCATAATATCTCCTCATGTTTCGATCTGCGGCAAGTAATGAGTTACGAATCCGTCCACGCCATTAGCCGCGTTTGCAGAAATGTTATATGCGGATTTTGTGGTTTATTTTCGATGAAAATGCAAAAAAGTGCATCGTGAATGCTCAGGGCTGCATAAGGTACCCGAAAAAGTGAATTCTTATGGAAAGTATCGATTCCAAAATAAATTGAAACCTACGAATTGCCGATATTACCTGAAGGAAACGATGTCGATGAAAGCGCAGGTTTGGTGGAAACAGAGGGCGTCGTGTCCTCAGTTATTGAAGGTGAGGGTTCTTCTGTGATAGCATCAGTCAAGTCAGTCCATTCTTCAGGGCTCAAACTGTGTGGAGGTGATGCAGTATAAGGCTGTTCGGAGGTTATTGCTGACGGAAAATCAGTGGTCTCATATCCCGAATAGCTTGTGGATTGACTGGTCGGAAGCATGTTTGTCTGTTCTACCAACGAAGTTTTTGAACGAAAACATTAATTAACTGATCGAACCTTAAGCAACAGATGTTAATCAGGGAAGTTAAGGTTTTAATTTGACAAAGTATCGTTTCAAGTGAGTGCATATGTTGAGTAGAACCAAAAAGCCTGCGTGTGGCATGCGTAGGCGTGCTGAGTACGTACCAGATATGAGCAGGCCATCGTGTGCGTAGGAGGACGCTGGCTTGAGGACCGGGACAGTGAGTTAGATTAAGAGCCAATACTTCTCTGTATAATCAAGAAAACACGCAAACCAGCGACGATTGAATTCCAATAAGGAGCTACATCATTGAGGGATTCTCTGTTAACGCAGCTGTTCGCGTGTACGGAAGTGACTATTAACGCAAAGTAGAAATAATCTCTCTGGGATGGTGTCACTATAGACGTCAAACAATAGGGTATGAATATCAGCAACATGGCTTGGCAGCTATCATAAAAATAACATGAATGAGGTCGACGATTCTGGTAATGGATCCCATCGAATATGTTCGGTGCGCGTCACAAGCTTCTCACAGCCCGCTGCATGGAAGTTAGAAGTT
>WEDG01012857.1:0-21940 GCA_017591395.1 Schistocephalus solidus
TTTATCGTACATAGCCACATGCCTTTAATTCCTCTACTTTCAAATTCAAATTCACTTTTTCCAACCACTAATATCTCGCCTTCACGTATTCAAAAATACATAGCTCGCCAAAGCTATTCACATTTGGTCGGAACTGATAACATTCCAAACACACTTATTAATAAGTTAAGAGATTTTCAAACTTAACTAAGCAAATGTTACTCAAGATTTGTCAACAACGGTTTTTTCCTTGATTATTGAAAAACTTTTATTATAATACTCGTTTCAAATCTTGTTTCCACTCTGATACTCATAAATATAGCGGTGTTTATAAAACGCCTTCTCTGTCAAAAATCTTTTGAAAACTATTTGCAAAACAAACTACGGATTTTTGCACAAGTAATCAAATTCTCAACTCCTCCCAAAATGGCTTTTTAACAACCGATCTTGTGAAACCTGCCACATTTCTTGTACACCTTTACTAAACTCTCTCAGTAATGATAATCTATCTGCAGTTTTATCTATCGCGGTGCACTCAAAGCCGTGGCTTGGAACTTTGCCAAATGCGGGGTAAAAAGTACCACGTAGTAAATGCAAAGTGTGTTATGTGTGGAGTAGCTGACTAGTGAAATGAGAGTCAGGCTGCAATGGCGCATTCGTTATGTGGCCGTAATGGCACTCCCACGCCATGGGATCTCAGCAAAGTTTTATGGCACACCCAGGGCTGCAAAGGCCAGGCCAGCCATCTGTGCCCTCTCCAATCTCCGGTCTTCTAAACTCTGTCATGACCACGGGCATAATTGGGGAGGAGAGGGAGCGAGAGATACAACGCAAATCGACTATTACTTTAAAGTAAATCAGGCTTCAGTCACCGTCTCTGCACTACACTTCCATGGAGCATACGATAGATATCAACGCTCGAAATCAACGCTCGAAATATCAATATCTATTTTGATCTTAGTAAGACACTCGAAAAAAAATGCCTCATAGTCGACTTCTAGCTAAACCAGAGGCTAAATAATTTTATATTCCTTATACTCTCTTTATTTGATCATACGTATCTGATTGAAAACCAAATGCTTTATTGGGGTCATCATACTTAAGTGCTACCCCGATTGTTTGTGGTATACTTCAAGGTACCGCGTTAGGTCTTTTGTTGTTCTTACTTCACATAAATAAAACTTCATCGATAGTTAAATATTTCTCATCTTTTATTTATGCTAATGACCTTAAAGACGTGAATTCCCTTCTCTATAACTACTATCAAAGGATATCCAGAACAAATTCATTTGGACCAAGACGCTCTTTTGGCGTGGCAATCTGCAATAGAGAAACACCACAACAGGAGTACGAAGTCACAATCAACTCTGATGGAATCATAGAAGTCTTCAGATGAGAGTATGGTCAGAGGTAGACTTAATCCTAACGACAGTTCTGTAAACTCTTATCGTGGCCCTAAGGAGAACTAAGGAGGAAACGAAAACTCCAAGCATAATGATCGGCAACAGTGTTTAATTATTCAGTGTTTGCAAGAGTTAACTGCATTCTGACCTGAAGACCGTATCGCCAAAGACCTTGCTTCTTTTAATGGCCTCCAAAACCAGTTGCTTTCAAAGGCGTGAAAGTAAAAGTAATAAAAGCATTCCGGATCGGTTAAAAGTCTGAAGACTGCCTAGGAACGTCGCGACCGTGACCTCTCAAAATATTGCTTGAGAGCAAATACCAAATCCGTGGGATCCGGCACAAGTTTGGAGGAAGACAGAGTCCACATCAGTATGAGAGGGTCCATCGGCCTCCCCAGGAGTACCACGCGGAGGTAACGTGCCATCACTATGACTCACCGAGGAAGCCTGTAAACTGCCCGAAGACGGACCGGCGACGACCTCCCCGGAGCACCCAGAGCGCAGGTGGGCACCAAAACATTGGCGAACACATTTTTCACAGAAGAGCACACAAGATAATTCGCTATAGAGAGTCATAAATTACTTCATTTTTAAGGAGGCAAAGTTCAATAGGCCTTCATTTTGAATAGAGAGTAGGAGAAAAAAACTGCTTAGGAAAAAGGTTCAGGTTGTAGAGTAGGATTATACTGCCGTAGCATTTCAGAAGGAGATAATGAAAAGTCGAGATGATTCGTTCTTGATCAATTAGGCGTATGAAACAAAATCTCACGAAAATGCATCAATGAACTTAAGCCCTTAGCATCTTAGGATCCAGAATTATATTCTGATGATGCAAATATCCAAAGAAACGGTAGCATTTTAGACTGTTGACCACCGAATGTGTACGTCCAAATAACGTCATCGTTTGGATGACTTGTTATATAAGGAGACATTATAGTTCATGGTTGACTAGATGAAGCGAAAATATAGTTTCAAGAGGGTCAGTTAAATTCCCGATGGTCCTTTCTCCGACTTTTTGGGAAAGCTACTACGAAAAGATTAAGACAATAAAGGTTAATAGAATCAGAGCTTAGATAAATGTGCAGTCTTCGCTTGAAAGGCAGATAGACTAGTAAACGACCTTTTTTCAATTTTCAAGTTATTCCGAAGAAAACTATACCTCAAAGCAAAAAAGAGAGAGCGTTAAGGCGTGGAGGATGCAGGAAGAGGTATAATTACTGCATAATTTCTTAGGTTATAAGGAAGACTAACGGGGGCAATGACAAAAAGCTTGGGGAGAGTTAAACTTTACTTTAGTCGGAAAAGGAGACAGAAGCCTGCTTTTAGTCACCTGACCCAAAAAATTTTTATCTTCATTAGCTGGCATCTAGTTGAGTAGGAAGTAGTTGAAAGAGTCGGAAAAAGAAGTTTTTCGCGAAATGTGTTTTGACATGTTCTGTTTTTAAATGGTTAGGTTCGTTCATTAAACCAAAGAAAGGACAGCCAAATTCAAGAATGGGAAGAACAAATATACGATAAAATCTTAATTTAATTTCAGGAAGGTAGAAATCAAGGTCATCGTGTGCAAAGGAACCACGTTACTTTTTGTTCTCCAGCTTGGACAGTTTGAAAATCGTTAACACTTCGCTTGTTCTGATTCTGACATTAAAACTACCACTGCACGAACGTAATTCCTCTTTGTAATCAACGGGAATTTTTCAACAAAACGACATCAAATTGGAATTTGTTTATCACCCTAGTTAACTTGATAAAACAGCCTCTACACCAATAATTACTGATAACCACTCAGTGAACCAAAAGTGCAAAACCCCTCAAAGATCTGTAGTTATCCAGGACCTTTGACCTCTTCAAACGACTAAGTCGTTCCTGAGTATTCTTCCTATCATTTGTTGTTTTTTTAAAAACTTGTTTTGAACGAATAGACGCATTTATTGCTCATATTTTTTTCTATTGCGGCGACTTCCGTTTGAAATTCGCTCGTCGCCAAGTTTTTGATTTTTGGACAAAAATCTCTTCCCAAAGACAGGACTCAACAAAATAAGTTGTCATTGGATCACATATTGTCTGTTTATCAGGATCAGCCTATAATTGTTTGTAAACATTGTGATATTCAGGCACACGAAAATTGATATCGGAATCTTGAATAATATGCTAACTCAGCTTCATTTAGATCCTGCCTCATAAGAGTTTCCGAAAACAGTCTCTCGCCAGGAAAGGTGTCTACATTAGAAAGGAACGGAGAACCACTGGCAAACTCACTTCAAAGGCTGCATCATTCTTTGCTTCGTATTAACATTCGATTGTTGATTCGGTTCGTAAAAGCACTTCTTCTTTGTGCTCAGTTAACTATTCCGTTGATAATTTAAGCTTCTCGGTTAAACTTAGTGCATCCTCATAACGATCTTGCTGGCATGGGAAACGCAAATTTTCACTACCCGACCATGCGAGAAAATTATTCACCGCTTCGGCCAGGACTCGAAACACCAACCTCTTAATTAGCTGCCGATGCTCTTGACAGCTCGGCCACGCCCTGGAAGCCAGCAGACAAAAAATAGTATATCCTTCAAAAATAATGATCTCTTCTATCTTTATAAACCGTTTTTGATTTCATGTGACCAACAAATTACCAGAAATACTTAAGTTACTCTCAGCAGACAGAGAAGAACCACAAAGCAGCAATATCGAAGAAAGCAGTGCACTACTGAACATTACCAAAACTAAGCTAAACAGTGAAGGGCTGGCACACTGTGATGGATGCCGAGGACTCACAACCAGAGTTTTGAGATAAGAAGAAGACTTTGATCTCCTATCGGAAATAATATCAGTCCTACTCAAACATTACAAAATTAACTCACCAAAACACAATGCAAATGAGCTGAAAAACGTCAGCAAGCTAGGCCATTATCATCGCAAGGAAACGGTAGAGGACAATAGGCACAAAATTAAGCGAAACAAAAACAGAAAAAAACAAAGTCATGAGAACAAACCTCTGAGTCATTTAAAATACAGATAACCAGAAAGAAAATAAGCAAGGAGGAAATTATGTCT
The DNA here is from genome assembly GCA_017591395.1 of Schistocephalus solidus. NCBI lineage: Eukaryota > Metazoa > Platyhelminthes > Cestoda > Diphyllobothriidea > Diphyllobothriidae > Schistocephalus > Schistocephalus solidus. Next base: position 4,431 of record WEDG01012857.1, read on the forward strand.
TGCTTTTCCCCAGGTTCGGGAAATCTGGTGCACATAGAATCCGACTGCACAAAAGTAAATCAGCGATTGACGGTCTCTAAAAAGTTGAAAAACGGTAATCCTAAGGTATCATTAGTGCCATGGACGAGCGACAGCAGAATGCTCTTTACATCTCCATCGAACTACAATGAAGCAGGGCATGCTAGCCAGAAAGGTAATGGCTTAAAAGTGGCCTGCGACTTATCGACAGACCTGGATGCCACAAACCAAACTTCAGGTTTCCTGGGTGCTATTTGAGCAAACGCATTGTCAGGAGAACAAACGCTGTTTGAAAGGTCCATAGAGATGTCTGCAAATCAACCAACAGGCTTACCGATGAAGACTAATTTGAACCCAGTATTAAAGACTGTAGCAAACGGCATGATTTAACCTTCCATCACTAAAAGAAAGCAGGATGCATAATTGAAGTTTTTCTCTGACGTATCCTTTGGTCATATAGTTCAGAGAGTCTCAGAGGCTACTGGGGAAACGCCAAAAGAAAGGTTAAATAGGATCTGCCGGAGTTTTCAAAATTTGTGAATGATACACAAGAAACTGGTGTGACAGTTGACATTAAAAAGATCTTTCGATTGGGGCCTCTCGTTACAAATTAAACGCATGAGGTTCAACCAAAACCATTTAAAAACGTCCTTGGGAGCAAAAAAACAGGTAGATCTATTGGTCTCTTGAAAGTCCCGACTACGAAAGAACCATCGTGGAGTATTTTTTCAGTCGGATTACTGTCATACTGATCGGATGAAAATGAGGACACTGGTAGCAGAATTGAAACGACGTCAATATTAAAGGAAAAATACTTGAACATTGTAGACATCAAAATCGTCAAACGGTGCGCTCGTTTTCATGGGAACATCCAGTGAAATCGAGGCAACCACGCCGGTCAAAAGCCCTACCAAATGCCTATCGATTTGAACCCAGACAGGAGAATGGATATTTCTTGTGAAATATCCAGCACAAATCACCATGTGGAAGAACGAACTAAACAGCATCAGAAATCGAGGGAAGAAAACATGATTAAAATGATGAACACAAATCTGCAGAGTCTATTGAACAAAATGGATGAAATTAAAACTGGTCGTGGACGATTTACAACCTGACTTCGTAGCTCTAACTGAAACATGGTAAATTGAACAAATCGCAGACACAAAAGTCAGAATATACGGTTTTCAGCTTATACGCATGGATAGAAACGGACGTAGGGGTGGTGGAATCGCAATGTTCATACGAGAAAGCATTGACTTCATTCCGGATGGGACCTCTTGCGAAATAATTTGTAGTAAACCGAAAGTCCCAAACCAACCAGACCTCCATATTGCCGTGGTATATCGACCCCCAGGACAGCAAACGGACACGAACGAAGCACTCATCACAGAGGTAAAGAAAATCTGCCATAGCAAACACTTATAAATACTTGGAGATTTCAACGCTCCCGATATCGATTGGGTGTCATTGTACTGCTCGCGATCGGATAATACATTCCAACATAAATTACTTCAGTTGGTAAATGACGAGGTTCTTACCCAACATGTCACAATGAAGATGCGGTTCCGAAATGGGCAGCAGTCAAGCTGTTTGGATCTAATCCTTAGTAGACACTAAAATTGTATACTTTGATTAAGTTCTTGCGTGCCCCTTGGACGAAGTGATCATTGCGTACTTGCTTGGGAGTGCAGTCATTTTTATGTACCCAAAGGTCATGTAGTTAGAGTGAGTAATGTATGGAAAGGGGATTATCCCAAAATGAAAGAATTATTGAATGGGATAGACTGGAGCCCTACACATGTACCCGACCCAAATTCTGCCTGGTTCTTCAATGGTAAATTGATTCAGCAGTTGGTAGAGAAATTCTGCCCACTTTAAAGGCAATCATGCGTCTCCCGACCCGAGTGGTTGACATCGGAAATAAAAAGGAAGCTTAAGAAGAAAATAAGACTGTGGATCAGCCTTTGAGTTAGCTCAGCCTTTGAGTTAGTAAAAGTCAAAGACATGCCAAGAAATTTGAAAAGGTTTTATGCTTACGTTAATAAGGCAAATCGAAATCGCGACTGCATTCCTTGTCTTAAAGACAATCAGGGAAACAGGTTAACTGATAACTCTGATAAGACCAGCCTCTTATCCAATTTCTTTATGTCCGTGTATACCGAAGAACCAACTTTTGACGAGGACGAATTTTACAGTACTGCCACATCTACAAACTTAATAAGCACGGTGTCGTTACCAATGGGCACATTAAGAAAAACTCTCAAACAGCTTCAGCCCACTAAATCACCTTGCTTTGATGGCATATCCGCAAACGTTCTCAATGAACTCACAGACCAGCTGGCCTCTCTGCCCTCCAAGATATTTGAAAGTTCGATGGACGCAGGAGCTCTGCCTACCGAGTGGAAGATAGCCAACATAACCCCCATCTCGGCGGGCTTTTGAATTTGAGCCGCCATTTTTGTTTGCTCTCCATTCACGAGGAAATTTTCTATAACTGTACTCTCCTCTACCTATTTTTTTTTGATATTCTGTTTTTTTTACGTTTATTTGTTTGTCTGAACTATGTTTATAAGGTCATCTCTACACTATGCTAACACCTTTTTGAATGCACGTAAACTGAAAAATTTACCGAATAATTTCCATGAAGCCAGCTGTTGCCCTTTTCGGCCAATATGTCGGACGTGTGATTCCCCCGTGCTCAAGTCTTCACGCTTTTATCAACAAAAACCTGCGCAGCGGAAAAAACACCGCTGCGGTTGGCAATTCGCCTTGAAGCGTCAACCAAACGACAAACTGTCAATTCCCGGCTTTCTTTCAACAAATTGTCGTTCGATCTTCAACAAAACTCATGATATGGAGTTACATTTTGTTGAAAAAAGAACATAGTAAGACTCAAGTGATTTGTCTTCAAGAGACATGGTTAAACAGTGACATTGACGCACAGCTCATTAGCCCCCGTCTTTCTGTTGCTTTCGAGCAGATCGAAAATCTTCATCATCCAGTAGAGGCGGTGGGGTGGCTATTTTTGGTCAATAAGGATTGGTGTTTTAACTGTAAGTCCTTATTTTTCCTACTCTGAGGATTTGATAGACGTTATTGCTGTCATCTGTAAGCCCCGATTTTTATATACATTTAAGGGCATCATATATGTTAGTATCTATATTCCCCCCTCTACCTGTGAAGGTGCGCTAAATCGTTTCTTTGACTTTCTTTCGGAAAAACTTGCTTTATTGTCCTGCGAGCATCTTATTGTCTTATGTGGTGATTTTAATCGTGTGAATTTACGTCCGTTTACATTATTCGGCTTTGATGACCTTGTTTCCTTTAATACTCGCGCTGATGCCCCTCTTGATCACGTTTTGACTAACCAATCCAAGTTCTTCCTGGTTAAGAACAGAGCTCCATTATCTGGTTCCAATCACTCTGTATTATAAGGCCTTCCAAAAATTTACTCCGCTTCTACACGTGCGCTGCTACTCAAACCGGAAAGGAAAGTTAAGGTTCATGACACATCCCCCGGAAAACATTTTTCTTCTCCAGACTTGCATATCGTACACTTTTCCCGTCTTCCTCAGTCAATCCAATGTTGAGTCGTGTTCCAGCTTCCTTACAACATTTTTAAAAGAAATATTTAATATTTGTTGTCCTCTTGATGCAAATTTTTGGTCCGACCTGACAGAATTTCTTCCCCTTATCTAAAATCTTTAAGACGTAAAAAAGAACTTCTTTACAAGCTTGGCCTCCGAGGCTGTCTTAAGGAGGTTAACATCTTAATAAAAAGGGAGATTTGCAGACTAAATGATTTGTTTGTTAGTCAGCTTTTTGCCTCTCCGTCCAAACCTTCTTTTCGGCTTTCCTCTGCTGAACTCTGGAGGAATCTTAAGCGTCTCACTGGCCAATGTGGTAAACTGGCACATGTTGATGCTGATTTAGACGATCTAAACAAACATTTTATCCATACTTCTACTGACTCCAATCCCCCCACAAACAACCTTTTGTTACTACCAAGCGTTTTTTCTCCCGTGTCAGTGGCAACAGTGGAGAAACATCTGAAAAATGTTCGTGGTTCAACTGCTGCTGGGCCGGATGAAGTCTCTCCATTTGTTTTAAAATACTGCTGCTCTCAGATTTCCCCTATTTTGACACACCTTATAAACATGTCCTTCATGGAGTCAAAGATCCCTGACATTTGGCGTTCAGTTAGAATCACTCCCATCCCTAAAAAGTCAGCTAATTTTGGTCCTTAAATCTTTCCGTCCAATAGCCTGCTCTTCCGCTTTACTGAAGATTGCTGAACGAGTCGCTCTCGATACAATTAAGCCTTTTTCCTCCAATTTCTCCGACCCATTACAATTTGCCTATAAGGCCCAGCGTAGTACCCTAGATGCTGTTGCCCTTGTAGTACATTCGGCTCTACGAGATTTAGATAAGGGCTGCCGCGCGTACGCATGCGCATTTCTTGACTACTCCTCTGCCTTCAACACCATCCCGCGCCATCTCCTTCTTAATAAAACCTCCACGTGTGGCTCTCTCAGCTAGGTTGTCTCTTGGCCGAAGAATATTTTACTTCCCACACTCAATTCGTACAATCCGGCAGGCAGAAATATACTGTCCTTCCAAACAACTGCGGTGTTCATCAAGGTGCCATCCTATCCCCTCACCTCTTTTCCATTCACACTGATGATTTGAGGTCACCAAATGACTGTCTGTACATCAAATATGCTGATGATATGGTTGTTGGTCATCCTCTTAAAAATCAGACACATCTCCAGTGTCTGAAGGATGGCCTTGACCATGTTGCAGCCTGGTCGTCAGATAATGGCCTTCAACTGAACCATGAGAAGTCTGTCCAATGTGTTTTTCACCTGCGACCATCCCCTAGTTCTCAATTCTCAGCCGTCCTTCCCAACGAGGTATCCTCTTTTCGGTACCTTGGCGTAACTCTGACATCGAATCTTTCATTCTCCCAACATATCGATGCTCTTTTTACAAAAATTCGTAAACTTCTATATTATATTCGCCGTTTACGTTCCTATCACACACCTCAGGCCCTTATCTGGCGATTTATAGAGGCATGTGTTCTTCCCCTCATCCTTTATTGCTCTCCCGTGATTTTTTTCCAGCCTTGCTAAAAAGGATTTTTTTGATTTTTAAAACGTATTCTCCGAATGCTCTCTTCTGCTGCTGGTGTTTCTTATACTGTTTTTAGTGGATTTGATAGCAAAAACGGCACTTTACGACGGTCAAACAATTCGCTGGGCGAATCCTTGATGATGAAACCCATCCCCTCCACTCTGAACTGATTGCTGTGAAGTCTTCCCGTCCGATGCGCCGAGGCTTTCGCCATATAGCATGCCGTACAACGGCATACCAGCGCTCCGTTTTTGCCATTTCTAGCACGCTACCTTACGTGTGAAGAGACTGAAATAAAAAAGCTCAGACTAGAACTGTCTCTCGCTAGATGTCCATTTTTGACTCCTTTGATTCTTGTATATTATGTTTACTTATCCTATTATCTTAGTGAATGGAGCCGTTTATATTTTTGCTGAAAATTTTGAATGATACTTCAAAATAAAGCGTATTTCTCTCTCTCTCTCAATCTATAAAGGAGGAGAGAGGACATCCCAAACAGTTTCCGACTAGTCAGCCTCCAAAGTATCTTTTGCAAACTGATTGAGAAGATAATAAAAACGGAACTAATATAGCATCTTGAAGATCATAACTTGCTGTGTTCATATTAACATGGATTTCGAAGTGGTCGATCCTGCCTTAAAAACCTGCTCACATCCATGGAAAGTTGGACAAAATCATTAGAAATGGGTTTGTCAGTCAATGTGGTCTACATTGACGTTAGCAAGGCCTTTGACAGGGTTCCACACAAACGTCTGATCTTTAAGCACCTTCAAATGGGTGTGACTGGACACCTACTCAAATGGTTGGCCGACTTTCTCACAAACAGGCGCCAGCGTGTTTGTATCGGAGACGCCACGTCTGACTGGGAAACCATTTACAGTGAAGTTCCGCAGGGCAGCGTTCTGGGTCCAGTTTTGTTTCTGATATACGTAAACATCTGCCTGGATTGTCTGACATGCAAGAAGGTTATGCTCGCTGATGATCTGAAGTTATGGAACTCGATTGAAAAACCGGAGGATGCGCGGAAATTACAACAAAATTTAGATCGCTTGCAAACATGGTTTGATGAGTGGCTGCTGAACCTTTATCTTAACAAATGCCAGATAATCCGACTGCTGTCTAGTACCAGATGGATGATAAGGTTGGAATACCAGTACTTCATCAGTGGTCACCAACTCCAGGAGGTAAATATTCTAAAAGACTTGGGTATATTAATAACACCAACTCTCAAATCCTCATCGCACTGTGCGAATATATCAAAGAAAGCTATGTGTATCTTAGGCGCAATCAGGAGGTGCCTCGTTAATTTTAACGGAAAGTTTTTTGGGCGCGTGTTTGAAACATTTATCCGGCCGGTGTTGGAATATTGCGTTCATGCGTGGTGCCCTTGGACGAAACATGACCACGCTCTGCTGGAGAAAGTTCAACGGACGGCAACGAAACTAGTAAGCGGATTAAAATGCCTACCCTATGAGGGCTACCTAGAAAGACGTAAAATTTTTCCTCTCTCTTATGGGCAATACAGAGAAGATATTAGGGCTTTCGACAGAATTATTGATACATCTTAACTCCCACGACTCGTCTAATTTCTTAATGTGTCAGGATGTGAACACTTGTTCCAGTATGCTTTACGAAGTTTTGTATCCACTTATTTTCTCGTTTTGTTCACCGTAAGAAATAAATTAATGTCACGGATGAGGTTTATCTCCCTTTATCCTTTCGCCGTAGGTTGAGTAAACTCTCTCGTCGATTCCATTTACAAAACGACATTTCCGTTCTGCCCTTGATTCACCGTATTTTTGAGCAGGTCAAGAGGCTAACCGAAGATAAACGGCTAGCCGAAGAGGTCAAATATATCAAAAACCGTTCGTAAATATAGCGAAACGTTTTACACGCGCAATAAGAACCTATAGTAAAACATGACATCCCGTACTACTGGACTCCATTGGAAATCCTGTTGTTGATGATAAATTGACGGCTCTTAGTTTTATCGTTTTCTTGTCCAGAAAATTTATTGCAAATTTGTCCACTCCCCCTCCGCCCATCCAGGTTTGGACCGGTGTCATCCTCGAGACCATAACTTTTACCCTCTGAGACGTAACCGTAGCCATTCGACGTTTTCGTCAATCTTATGGTCCTGGACCAGATGGCCTACGGATGAGTATTATACAGGCGGATGCTCATAATATTTTACCGTCACTTCATTGAAAGATATTAAATCTAGCTCTTGAAAGTGAAACCTTTCCCAGTGTATGGAAGAAATCGCACATTCTGCCTATTTCCAAGCATGATCAATCGACGTCATTTGTCGATTTTCGGCCAATCAACACACTGTCCGCAGCTTCGAAAATCCTGGAGACCTTGATGTAACATTAGATGATGTATCATTTAACTGAGAATAACCTATTGAGGGCAGCCCAGCATGGGTTCCTTAAAACAAATTCTTGTGACACATGTCAGCTCTCTTTTCTTTGATCATGTTCTACAATCTAGGGATAATGGCTTTGCACTTTACATAGTCTATTTCGATTTCACCAAAGCCTTCGTTCGTGTTGAACCATGCCCTTCTTCTCCTGAAACTCTCCTCTTTCGGTTTATGTGGTAAAAATCTGAACTTGATATCTTCTTACCTGAGCTCTCTTCACAACATATTAAGATCTCCAATGCTATATCAAACTCGGCACGTGTGAGGAGTGGAGTTATTCAGGGAATTTTGCTAGGCCCGCTTTTATTTTGTCTTTTTGTCAATGATGTGCCAGGTTTATATCGAAATGGTTGGCCCTTTATGTATACCAACGATTTAAAAGTTGCCTATCGATACAAGCCAGCAGATCGCGACACCGTGCTTGATCTATTAAAAAATTATCTCGAGGCCTTTTGCAAGTGGTGCTGCAAATGGCGCCTTTCCCTTTCTGGGCACAAATGTTCCGTTATGGTTGTTGGTGACAACCATTAGCCTCATCTTAGCATAGATAGCCACGATATAAATGTTCCTGGCGTTGTTAGGGACCTGGGCATATCATATTCCAACGGTCTAAATCTTTCAGAGCATTGCGCCCTGATTGCCTCCAAAGCGCGCAGAACTGCCGGGTTTATCCTCCGAAATTTTAAAACTATTGATATAAGAATCCATCTTGACCATCCTCGGCGCAGCAGTCATCGTAGTGTCTTTTTATTTCTTCCATAAGCTCACACAGTTAAGTATCGACGTTTCTTTAACGTAAACGCCATGGCCATGTGGAATAAACTTCCCCATAATATAAAAATCTAGCAGATATTCTTTTTTTAAGATAACTATTACTAGTTTATTGCATTTAGAACAGTTTTCAAGAATTCTGGTCACCGACACGGTAGCATCTCTTTTCCTGTCCAACGGAGTGCGCGGCATCTGAACCCGATCCCAGGTGTTACCTTGAGGGATACGGCACCGTCTCTGCAGCCTGCACCCGCTGACCCCTCGGCAGACAGTGAGCAACCGTACACGGATGCTTTCTCGCCTGGGGCAGAATCCCGGTTCCTAGCAAAGACATAGAGACTAAATACAGACTGCAATTGTGTTAACCCTTCCCTGATCTGAATTGCTATCATCCTTACAGGTGGCAGTTTTTTCTCCCGAATAACATAAAGATAGGAAAAACATTTATAATTATATAAATTTAGGAGATTGTTTTCACTGCCAGCCTCTACCACTGAATATTTCATCTGACAATGCCTGTAAACCGGCATTAAATACCACTTTTATTATTATATGATCTAAGTCTTCAAACTGGTCAGAGGAGATGATTGTGCTCTTCAGATGGCCAACTTTTTGAATTGGAAAACATGAAAAGTCTCTGAGGACACCCAAACAAACTGAAAAGAAAACACGCCAAACTTGAAGTGCGGGAAAACTTATTTTCCCAACGTATGATTGAAGAATGGAACAAACTGCCAGCTTCGCTTGTTCAGGCTTTAAGCGTTAAAATGTGTTAAAGAAGACTTGATGCATTTTTACTTGACGAACATATATTAAGTCGACAGAAATGATCAATATACTAAAACGACTATCGTCATGTAACATTTACTTGTTTTACTAGCGTCTATATGTAAATAGGGTTTTCAAAGGCTTTGCCTATCTCCCTTTTATATACTGAATTATAAATAAAGCCGCAAATCTGAGCATATTTGGCTGTAATTCTATGGGCATGAGGCGAAAAATCTATTTTATTGGTTTAGCTTAAGCTCAAGACCTTGATGGAGGAACATTCAATCATAGGGCATCCTTCAAAAAAAGAAGTTGCGGCAGCCTTACAGGACCGAAATTCCTGTAGCGACACTTAGTAGGTGAGAACTCCATTAGCCATTTGGAGCTTTATGCCTAAAGAGCGTTTAAGTCTGAATAAATTTGTTCTAGGAACCGTTCGGTCGTAGAGTTATAGAAGGAATACACGCATTTGAGGTTATCAGCATAAATAAAAGATTGAGAATGTTTAACTATCGATAAAATACCATTTATATAAAGTAAGAACAGCAAAGGACCTAATACGGTACCTTGAAGGACACCACTAACAATCGGGGTAGCACGTGAGTATAAAGACCCTACTAAAACCTTTAGCTTTCGATCATTTAGTTAGGATCTATTATAGTCAGTAAGGGGACTACGAAATCCAATAGCTTCTAGTTTAGCTAGAAGTCTTCTATGAGGCACTTTATTGAGTGCCTTTCTTAGATCAAAATATATAACTTCCACTGATAGATGATCATTACGAAGAAAGTTAGTAGATTTAGAAAAAAACATGTGGCAGGTTTCACAAGAGCGGTCCGGTAGGAAGCCGTGTTGGGAAAAGTTGAAAATTTGATTGCTTATGCAAAAATCCGTGATTTGTTTGCAAGTAAATTTTCGAAAAAGTTAGCAAGAGACGGCGTTTAATGAACACCACGATAGTTATTAATGTCCAAGCGGGAACCAGATTTAAAAAATGGTATTATAATAGAAGTTTTCCAATAATCGGGGAGGAAACCATTTTCAAGAAATACTGAGAATTACTTGCTTAGTGAAGGTGGACAATCCCTTAACTGTTAAATAAGTGAGTTTGGAATGTTATCAATACCAACTGAATGTGTATTTTTAAGGGGAGATATATCTTTTTTGAATACGTGAAGGCAATAAATTAATGGTTGTTAGAATTAAATGTGAAAGCAGAGGAATTGTGGGAAAGTAGCAAGTTTCAGTGGTAAAGTGTTTGGCAAAAAAACGAATTTAACAATTCTGCTGTGCCAAAATCTTCTGTAACAATTTTTGTAGTTCAGTCGCTTAGCCGATGAACAAACATGGAAGACTTGATCAACAGATTTGCATGAATTGGCATCACTTAGTGCCCGAGACTCCCGACGCTTATCTCTCGCGAGCCTAATTTTCAACGCTAATTCAAATCTTTTTGCAATCCTTTAATGAACTGACAAAGAGTTTTAAGATGCATCTTTAAGTTATTTTTGTAATTTTTCAAGTCTGCTCTGGAGAAAATGCGGAACAGTAGAAGAAGCTGTATTTGAATTAAAAATCTTAAACGGGATTAAAGCCTGGATTTTTTTCTGTGAGGATCTGCAACAGCTCGACGGAAAAAGTTTGGATTTCTGATTGGGAATATGCTATGCCAATCTAGAGTGCTAACAAATTTTTTTATTATTTCACGGATTGTGTGAGCAAAGTCAAGTTTGTTGCATTTTACCTCAGGCTTCGTAAGAAGGGGGACTGGAAACAACAGTGAATTATTGCGTGATCACTTGTGAATAGATCACGATGAAAATTCATAAAGAAAGGGTGGACATCATTTTTAAAAATAAAATCTTAAAGGTTGTCATTTCTTGCAACTGCTCTGACCAGTTGGGACATTTTTTAGTTCATTTTTATTAAGGGAAATATAGGCGAAGCCTTTGAGCTCCCTATTGATGTCAGTGACACTGTCAATTAAAAAAGGCTGACATATAATGGACGTTGGACAAAGGGTTATCTCCCGGACTCACTGCAGGACATCGGACAAACAATTATAAAATAATTATACTCAAAAATAGGGAGTACTATGTTATATGACGCGAAAATTGTGGATGGGAATATGTTTCAGGAAATGTGTTAGGTTCGGATGTCGTGGTGGTACTTATGGCTGAACTGGTCAAACTTCCGCTTAAAAGTTTCAACGGATGGGGACGTGATTATGTCGGCCGGCAGAGCATTCCAGGCCTTAATCACTCTGCTGGAGAAGAAGAACCTTCTTGTGTCGAGTCTTGCACCTGTCACTCGTAGTTTAATGGGATGTCCTCGCAAATTAGTGGTAGTGGCCAGCTCAAAGAAGTCGCCAGATGCAAGGCAACAATCCTGAAGCCGCAGCATTCGAAAGGCTTGTATTAAGTCGCCGCGTAGCTGTCTATAGTCCAGAGGAAACAGATCAAGATTAGACAATCGTGTCTCGTAAGGCAGGCAGTTATGACCTTAAACAAGCTTGGTTGCACGTCTTTGGATCTTCTCAAGGGTGTTGTGGTCTTTGACAGACCACGGTCTCCAGGCTTGTATGGCAAATTCCAATTCTGGTCGCACGAACATCCCGAAGACGATATTAAATCGCTCTTTGTCAAACTTTGCAAACGCTCGCTTAATTAGGTACAAGCTTGACATGACAGAATTTGCTACTTTTGAGCAATGGAACGATGGCTTTAGTGTGGGCATGATCCATACTCCTAGATCTTTCTGAGCCTCTACCTCTGGTAGCGGTGTGTCGTCCAGATAGATAATTCTCTGGTGCCCGGAGCTGGTTCTGCCGAATCGTAGAATATTGCACTTGGTAGCATTGAATGGGAGAAGCGAGTCGTGCGACCATTCCTCGAGTCGATGCAAGTTCGCGTGTAGATTTTCTTCATCAGCTGTTTTGTGGATGACCTTCCAAAGCTTTAAATCGTCAGCAAACATGTAGGTGTCACAGTCCAAGCCACTTACGCAATCATCAATGTATATAAGAAAAAGAGGATAGGGCCCAGGACGGAGCCCTGAGGAACCCCACTCTCAACCGCCACCTCCGCCGATTGTTGATCGCCAAGACGCACAATCTGAGATCGCTTAATCAAGAAGTTTTCGATCCACTTCAAAAGCTCGCCCCTTACCCCAATACGGTTGAGTTTGTATAGGAGACGTTGGTGAGGCACGCTATCAAAGGCCTTCTTGAAGTCTATGTACACTGCGTGCACTACATTTCCTTCATCGACCGCTCGTGTCCATCGTTCCAGACAGTAGAGCAAATTAGTTAAACTGGACCTTCCTCTGCGGAATCCGTGCTGCGCTTCAGAGAGAAGATGATGCAGCTCCAGAAACTGCATCAGTTCACTTTTGATGATTTGCTCCATAATCTTGCAACATATGGAGGTGAGACTTACCGGCCGGTAGTTATTTGCGGAAGCCCAGCTGCCACTTTTATGTATTGGGGAAATCCAAGCGGTCTTCCAATCGGGTGGCAATTTGCCTGCAGCGAGGGAGGCTTGGAAGAGTAGACACAAGGGTTCTGCCAACTCTACGGCCAACTCCTTCAACCACTTTGCCGATATTACATCAGGACCTGACGATTTGGTTTCGTCCAGCTTCAGTAGTTCCTGCAGAACAATAGGTTCTGTTATGACAACTGAGTCAATTGTCGGGACCTATTCCGCACTATATTTATCAGCGGTTAGATTGGCTTCTCTCGTAAAAACCGACTGAAAGAATTCAGATAGATGCTCAGCCTTTTCTTCGTCCTTGCAAAGTTCGACGCCTTCATCCGTTTTTAACAAAGGGATGGGGTCTTTATTTCGAGTGCACTGCCTAATGTAGTTGTAGAAGAGCTTCGGGTTTTCTGCTGCTTGGTTTATCAAGTTACTCTCAAAACTTTGGTGGGCATTATAAACCAGGCCTTTTAACCTGTTCCTCTGCGTCTTGTACTTTGTCAGCGATTCGGCGGTCTTTTCCCTGAGATAAGTTTGCCAAAGCTTTCGCTTGCGGTTTACTTCACTCTTCAGTGTGTTTGTTAGCCACTGGGGCCCATTGGTGATCTTTTTTTCGAATAAGGACAGTAGTTGGTGATAAGTCCTTGTAATACGGCCTTCAATTGCAACCATTCCTCGAGAATACACCCGGTGAATTTTTTATTCCAATCTAAATGGCGCACATCAATTTTCATTTAGGTAAAGTCTTCACGCCATTGGTTGCGTTTGACTGTGATGCTTCGATCGGGGACAGAGAAGAGTGAATATTCCCATTGTAGGACTACGTGATCACTTTTGCCCAGCGGGGATAGACAGTTCACAACATCTACGATGTCAGGCGCCTTTGTCAATACAAGGTCAAAACAACTAGCTTGTTGCCCCTTGCGTATTTTGGTCCGCGACAGGACGTGTTGAGTTAGGAAGCGTTTGTGTATAGCTTCTAGGAGGCGGCGATCGAAGTTTAATTGCGAGCCTTGTGCCGAGCTCAGATTCCAATCGATATTCGGAGCGTTAAAGTCGCCCATAATCATAACTTCGGATTGACTAGCAAACGATTCTTAATCTTCTATCCGTCTATTTTCTGACGGCGGATCGTTTATTGGTGGTCGGTAGACCGTTAGGATCTCAAGTTCTTGAGACCCCGGCGTTCTGATGGTGAGCCAGATGGCTTCAGTTTCGCACGCGAGCTTTTCCTTTTTTCTGACGCGAGCAGGCCATATCTGACATAAGTCAGCACAACCCCACCATGACGTCCTGTTCTATCCTCACTGAATAACTGAAAACCGGAAATGGCAACTTCACGATCGTCCACCTTCGCGGTCAGCCACGTTTCAGTTATGGAGATGATATCTGGTGAAGTTTGGCACACGTATATCTTCAGCTCGTCTAATTTAGGGAGTAGGCTTTGGGCATTGGTATATAAACATTTTAGTTTATTTGTGTGTTTTAAGCCGGCTATGTCGCTGCCTTCTTTAATTGAGGCTGCTGGACCGACATTCGCACAGGATGAGTCCATATTCAAGAGACTTTGCATGTTTCCGCAGTAGAACTGGATTTTGTGTAGATTGTTGCATTGGATTAGTTGCTCGACCGTGAGACTTTTGTCAGAATGATGGGCGTCCTCCACAGAAGGGGTTTTCGTATTCGAACAATCACTCCGTTTTTTATTACAAGTCCCTTGTCTCCCTGTCGTTTCAAGTTCTCCAATTCCGCTTTTAGTGCCCTCCATTTCATTCTCTCTTGTACGGAGTAGTCCTGTTGACAAAAAATACCTATGTGACCGGGGACTCCCCCTGCTGTTCGCTCGATTAGAAAGTCTCTCTGAAGTTTGTTTTCCAAAATTACCTTTAAATGCCTTGATTAATTTCTCAGAAGGTTTGTGTTTGAAAAAAACTATTTTTTAGGCCAATTTCTGATGTTAAGGCGGAGAGGAATTCGCCTGCCAGTCGATGTCTGGCAGATTAAAATCGCCTACGATTATTGTGACATGACATTGAGTCTGAAAATTTTTCAAATAGTTAACAGAGCTCGCTTTCATTGCCAGAATAAGACGGGGATTATATACGCAGCCAATTACCTTTTTTTATTGTGCGTGAGGATGACTGAAGCAAAGCATACATTTCCAGAAGAGGAAGAAATGCTCAGCTAAATAGAGATATGTACAAAGGATGACTTAATATAAAGGAGGCAACCACTGTTACGTTTCAGCGCAGTCTTGTCGGTACAAATTAAAATTATCTATTTCAAGCGTTGACTAAAAAAAGAGAGTGAGCCCAAAATTCAGTGATGCACAGCACATCTAAATCAAGCTCAAAGGCTACTGTTGTTAGCTCAGCCATCTTATTTACAACTGATTTTGCATTGAATAAAAATAAGCTGAGCGTATTCCTTAGCTGCAGGTTACGCTCATCAGTACCAAGGAGAATTGAGGCGTAGCACTTTGGACCAGAGTCCACTCTCTGATGCTTCCTCCAGCCATCATCGCTCCTTCTTCTACGGACAAGTTAAAGATCTGCCAAAGACAGCCGATCCCAATAAAGGATCCTCCAAGGACCAAGCTCCAATAGAATTCTATTTTTTGTACAAAATAATCCCAAAGTCTTCCCCTTAACAACTGTATTGTTCTTATTTGGGCGTCATTAATTTCGGATTTATTGCGTACCTCATACGGATCGTTTATATTTGGTGGCAGTTGGTACGATTCAAAATGTCCGACGACATGATTACCAGGCTTGTCAAGTCGATAAAGAGAATTTCAAACTATGAGGCTATCCACCTTAGCTGTATGAGCTGAAGGTGTACGATGACTGCGACCTATGGGAGGAACAGATTAAAATATACCTGCAGGCCATAGACGTACGTGCTTACCCACCTGCCATCCTGGATCGGTTTGGACACGGAAGTTAACACGGTGGCCAGGGCAGCCAAACTTAAAGCCTAGCTCACTTCAGCAACAATCTTCGAATGTCTGCGGCGCGAAGTTGGGTACTCATAAATGCCCTTTGTTGCCCGTGCCGCCATCAAATTCGCCAAAAACACGCAAAGGTCTTTCGTGGACTTCCAAAGACACTTTTGTGTCCTAGCCCGGCAAGTCCACCAAACAAGCCCATCAATCAGCACTATGCCAGCATTTAGCAAACGTTGTCAAAAGGATCTCTATCCCAGAGATCAGGTGCCAATTCCTCCGCGATCCACCCACCAACATCAAGGTTGTCCTTGATATCACACGGCACGAGGAGGCAATTCACAGACCGGTCCCTTTGGGTCAAGAGTCCTTCCCATCAGCCTTTGCATGTCGCCGAGCACCTGCTGCCATACAGAACACATCGGTCGATGTCTTCGCCATGGAACAGCGACCGAGTCGTGACTTTGGCACTCATTCTGCTTAATGACAGTGCGGTCCACCTCAGCCAAACTCATCCTCTGCGCGGCTTTGCACAGCCCAGCAATCCTTGGCGTAACCCTCCACAGCTTACCTCTAATTGGCAAGGTTCTCCACGATCTCTTTGACGCAGGATCTAGAGGCAACATGGCGGTCTTCAGACCCACCCTTCGTCTTCTCCAGGTGTTTCATGTGATCACCTCAGGTGAGGAAGAGGAAATTGGTTTGTGCATATTTCTATCTGATATGCTTATTGCAAACGATGATTACGTTCCATACGTCCCTGCTTTCTATGCAACCATAGAAAAAACTACATTGCCATGCTTAAATGATTCAGGAGTAGGCTGCTCCCTTTTTAGACAGGAAATTTTCCTTCAGCTTCAGGCTAAAGTAAAGTATTGCACGAAGCCTAAATTAATCCTGACGATAGCAAATGGGGCCACCTTGCGACACAGAAGGCATGCTAGATCTTGACTTGGAAATATATCACGTTTTTTTGTCATAAGTTCGTTATCTATCCGGTGATTTTAAAGTGCCCATGAAGATTAAGGTACAGGAAAATCAACATGAAATTATTGCAGTCAAGTAAGAAGATGTTAAAAAGTTAGTTCCCCTTACTCTTGACAAGGATAGCTCGTCTAAGTAATGTAATTTGAAAGAAGAGTTGGTAGATATGTTCGATTGGGATGGCCGTTCACTCGGACGAACTTATGTGGCCCAACATGAAATCGACAGAGGTTTGACTTGGCCCACGAAGATTCCACCTAGAAGATTACCAGTATTTTACCAAACCCAGCTAAGGGCAACGATCGACAATATGCGGAACCGGAAAATTATCAGGCCGTCTTATTCACCTTTGTCATCTCTGGTCATGTTAGTTATGAAGAAGGATGTCATTTAACGGGTATGCATCGACTATCGCAAACTAAACGCAGTGACCACTTAGGATTTCTTCCCTCTACCCCATTTTGATGCAATCGTAGATGCCCTTTTCGGGGATTCAGGTGTTCTCTACTCTACATCTATCAGCCGGCTACTGGTAGGTAGAAGTGTGACCCGATAACAGAGAAAAGACTGTTTTCGCAGAACCCGCAGGTCTCTGCGAGTTTGAGACAATGACCTTTGGCCTAGCTAATGTTCCAAATATTTTTCAACGACTGATGAACCAAGTTCAAGCTTAGATCATTCCCAATTCATGCCTAGTTTATATAGATTAAATAATTTGTAATGGTAAATAATTCGTTAGTCACATTAATAATGTCCAAGCCATGCTTGCCAGTCTCTGATAGATTGGACTTACACTAAACCCCTGTAATTGTGTTTTTATAAAACCCCGTGTAAAGTTTTAGGGCTTCCAGTTATTAAAGGATAAGTTGTGTATCTGGGATATGATGAAAATAATGGCAACCTTCAATCTGGTGCTATCGACGACCAGATGCCGCTCGTCGTGTCAATGCTCGTTATCGTTATCTGCGGGCTCGGTTACAGAACTTTA
>WEDG01012866.1:0-25465 GCA_017591395.1 Schistocephalus solidus
CACACTATCATATATATATATATTGGAAGGCAGGTATCCCAAGAATTATCATAGAAGGCAAATAGGTTCTTTGGAAAATTATTAAATTTTCAACGCTGTTTCCCCAGGTCGTCGTCAGACTTGAGTAAATGTGCATAAAGGCATTTATATGTTCAAACTTCTCAAAAAATAAATGGCTGCTTTTTAATGCGCCCATAAGCGGCCTCCTTTACAGGGACGAAACAACTGCGAAAAAGATTTTTGAAAAAAATCCTTAAAATAATCAGAACCCATCATCTCCAAGATCTACGGATTTTTAAAAAGTTCATAAACCTGAAGTCCCACCGCGACCCATAGTATCATTCATCGGTGCACTGAATTACACAATTCCAAGTGGCTATTCCGTCAACTTCACCCATTTACGAGAGATTGTGAAACTTCCGTTGAGAACTCTATGGAATTTCTAGAGAAATTGAGAGAAATCACGATTTCCATTGAGGACATAATGGTCTCCTTTGATGTCGTTTCTAGACTTAGCAAGGCAATTCACTGATGAAGTCCTTAAGTCATCTAACTCGAATTTTTCCCGCAACTGCCTTTACTTGGAGCACATAGACCTTTATTTAGAAACCAATTTTTTCACTCGAGCACCAATACTACCAACAACTAAAAGGAGCTCCAATGGGGTCATCCATAACTGGATTCCTTGTCGAAGCGACACCAGAAACTGGAATCTACGGCTCTTCCATTAGTTATCCCTAAGTTTTTTGGTTTTCGATATGTCGACAACACGTTTGTTGTCGTCTAAAAGGGCCAACTAGAAACGTTCCATAGCACTATCAACTCAACCATTCCGGGAATCTAATTCACACTCGAGAAATAAGTTGACAATAAACTCTAATTTCTGAATGTTCTTGTACAGCAAAAAGACTGGACGGAACATTACAGACATCCGTTTACCGCAAAGAAACATATGCGGAAGTACATCTACACTGCGAGAGCAACAGCCCAATCTCTCACAAGAGGAGTACCGACAGCACTCTGATACATCGACCAAAAACACCTCACTCTGATGAGGAAAACTACCGAGTCAAGTTAAATTACTTGTTTGAATTATTTTTCCCAATATCGTTACTCCTAAAGTTTTTGTGCATCGATGCATGAAGCAACAGCAGCCAAAAAGAAAAAGGAACTAGATAGTTTCAATCAGGCACCTCAAACAAATACATGGCGAATCCTTCCTTCTATTAGGAATGTATCGGAATTTGTTGAAATACACTTTCGGAAACACCAAATAAAAGTGGCGCACAAACCGATGACCACTTTATGCATTCAGCTTATGCACCCTTAAGATAGGGTTGGCTATCTCGGTAAGAAAGAAGTCATCTAAAAGATCCCGTGTGATGCCTTTAATGCCGTATACTGTGTCAAAACGAGAAAAATCTGACTCCATCTGCATTCACGAACATCAACTTGCGGTCAAGAGGCGGATCATCTATCCCAAGTGGCCATGTACAACCTCGATACAGGGCACACTTTCGTCTGGGGCAAAGCTCGCATCGTTGGAGCCTGCGCCTTCAAGAAAAGCCGAGTTTCTTGAGGTCATGCACTCTGATGAATTATGCATAAATCGGCACATTGAGTAAGATGCTGTGTACGAAAATCTCAGGGAAAAATGGGAGATGACAATTAATCAATAAAAACTGACACACAAAGTGATCATTCATTAATGCAAATACGAAATAAGTATCGATTGTAAAGCGCTTTTTAAATTGTAATTGTTTTCTGCACCTTTAAGCTAGACTGACGACGACCTGAGGAACTAGCGTCAAACTTTTCCTAATAAAGTTTCCTATTTTGTCCGAAAGTACCCTATTTGCCTTTTTAATTATTTGTCTTGGTATGCCGATCTTCCACTCATACGCATGTGTACATATGATAGTACCGACATAGACAAGGGAGACTGGAATGGCCATTTCGCTGTTTTTGGGTCATCAGCCAGCCACACCCAGCCACAAGAGGAGTGCCGTCAACAGTCTGCTACATCGAGCAAAAACACATTCCTCTGACAAAGAAATCTATCGATTCAAACTCAATTACTTGTTTGATTTATTTTCCCAACCCGGTTACCCTCAAGGATTTTGTTCCGTCGAGTGCACTCAAACAACAAGTGCTCAAAGAAAAGGAACTAGTTAGTTCCAATCAGGCGCCCAAAAACAAATACATGGCGAATCCTTACTTATATTAGGAATGTGTTTGAACAAGTTGAAAGACACTTGCGGAAACACCAAAACAAAAAGTGGCGCACAAACCGACGACTACATTACGCACTCAGCTTCAGTACACCCTAGAGGATAGGGTTGGCTATCTTGATACAAAAATAAGTCGTCTATAAGATTCCATGTGAGACCTGTGATACTGTATATTGTAGCCAAACGGGAAAATCTGCCTCCACACGCATCCCCGAACATCAACTAGCGGTCAAGAGGCGCGACCGTTTGTCCCAAGTGGCCATGCACAGCCTTGATATAGGATACAACTTCGCCTGAGACAAAACCCGCATCGTTGGAGTCTGCCCCTCCACAAAAGGCCGAGTTTCTCGAGGTTATGCACTCCGATGAGTCATGAATCAATTGGCACATTTAGTTAGCTGCCGTGTACAACAAGCTCAGGGAAAGTTGAACGAGACGAGAGCCAATCAAAATTGACTGATGCACATGGCAGCCGCTAATGGAGCACATTCAGAAAACGACCATTTATTTTTAAAACATGCTTGAAATGCTAACTCGACGACGAACCGGGAAATCAGTGTCGAAAAATATTACAATGTTTACTATCTTTCCCAAAGAACCTTATTTACCTTACTCTATTTACCTCTTAAGTGAGCTCGAGGGCACAACAGAACATAAATTTGCCTTAAGCAAAATAACGGGCCCGTGCCTCAATGGAACAGCGTTCGACTCCAATTGCCGAAGGGTCGCGGGTCTGAATTTCAGGTGGTCCACACTTGGGACTGAGTATGACTGGCGGTGACGGTTAATATGCAGAAATAGCCCTTCCGGTCTTCATGGTCTCTTTGTCGGTTCCATCATAGATATGAGATATATATATATATAGGTTTGACTGGTTGTTAAGTGTGCAACAGAAAGGACGCGGAGAGCCGTTTCACGCTTTTACCGATCATCAGTACACCATATTCCATATGAGGTGAGGTATATACAGAAGTCAAGGAAGCGTGTTACCGTCACTGATGTGGTTAGGATCTGTCTCGATTCCATTCTGTTCGCTTTTACACTGATCAATAATAGCATCACTTATCACCGATCCTAAGCCATATACTGATCTTGCAGCGATCATTTAAACTCGTTTTAACTCGCAGTCTATGAACTTAATTTCTGACCCTAATCATAGCAGGTCTATTTCATTTACATGATGAAAATGAGCAAAGCACCAGTGATCAGGAAAAAAGGGTTCAATAAGAACTATTCCTGGATAGCGATGTGAAGAATACTGTTCTATAAGAACGAGAGAGAAAGTACGAATAATCTTGCGTTGCAACGCAGTAAAAGGCTCAGACTTTCCCATCTAAGAAAAATTACAGATTCTTAGCGCACATACTGGTAGATGTGTCGGCTGTTTTGCCTGTTCTTTGACAGCATGTATGACATCTTTTAGTTTAGTAACTGTTTTATTCGTATATATCTGCACGATATCCTTCTAACCAGAACAGAGAATGTATCCCAGCGCGTAAGTCTAGAGTTAATTTGAATAGGTACAAAGCTTTGTCAGTTCATATAGAGCATAACTGCTCTAATATAATGTAGTCCTAGTGATGTGCCTTATTCGCAACTTTTACTAAGCGGTGTACCTAGGAGTATACGCTTTTCGTGTGGACTAGTGATGATGCTGTAAGTGGATCAACCTGTTTCCTGTCGTTAACCCGTTTAATTTGTCCATGCCACCTGAAGTGGTTTCTATTTTTGACATTGTTCAGCATGTTTTGAAGATGGAAAGCATTTCTGTCGATGAATTTAGAAAGTATTACTTTTTCATTCTTCCTTACTTCGAAGAAGGTGCATCTCAATTGACCCTTAGCAGAAATGACAAAACTGTTCCCCCGAAAAACACGCCAGGTTTTCACATTGAGGAGTTATAGGTGTTGCGGCCTGTAGTAACTCAGTCAAAGGTTTTTTTACTTATTGCATTTAGCGGATGATGAAAGGTAGTTTTATATAGTTTTATAGTTTTTAAATGGCGCATGCCAAAAATGCTGACGGAAAAAGTGCTCTGTATACTGTGCTATGATAGCATCGATCATAGCTTGTTTTTAGTGTAAGGTTCTTACTAACAAAAACAAATTAATTTTTAGAGAAGGCAGGCTTGACAAGAGGTCCAATAATTCAGCTATTATAAAGGACTAAATTGAAATGACTCAAATCTTTTTCCTGCAATACTACGTGCATACCGCTGACGCCAAAAATCCTACACGCTATATGCATTTTGAAAACTGTTCTCCTACATTAGGACTAGGACAATCAAAAGGTTTTTAACTGACGAAAAGTAACGTCGTACGAAATAGTACTTGGTAATGTTGGTTTACAAAATCAGAAGATCAACAGTTCGTTCTAACTTTTGCACGTAAATCATTTCAACTGTTTGTACCTGGATTATAGAAACCACATTCTTTCACATAATTGACCTCTGAAGCTTCACAGATGATGTCGTCTAAAAATACGCCTTATTTTAGGGCTGTAGTTTGCCACAGGACGAAAAAAAAGCACACTCTCTTTGGCTGACTCACCACCCCTTTTCCTGAAAATCCTACGTCGAGACGCCCCAGTGAGAGGACAGGTACTGGCATGAACCCTCCAGCACAGAGACCCTCGTTAGTTTGTTTTTTATTGATTGAAACCAAAAGCTCATCGATTACGCATCACTTCCTTTCGCCACCAGGAACGCAATGGAGAGACTTCCAAAATTTTTCACAAGTAAGGAGCCCGTAAATCGTGCGTTTTGTGCAAAATATATCAGGGTCATCATAACTTTTTTTTAAATTTTACTATTACGTTGAAGTTATGGCGGCCTTTACGTATGACGTACTACTTGCTCTGTGAGCATGTAGCAGTCCCCTACCTTGGTTGCTGGCGCAACCGCTTATTCCTGTCTTCTGGTGCACCTATACCGGACTATGAAACCGGCAGAATTGTTTGAATGTACTAGGAACACTTTTCGCGAGGATCCTGATGGAAAAAGGTCAAATCGTTGGTCGATGAAGATGGGTGGTGTTCCTTCTCCCTATCGCTGACACCTTCCCTCGTTATCGCTCTCGTTCCCGTCTTGTATGTCCCTTTACCATTAGCGTCTCCATGACTCCTCACCCGCAGTTGCCGACAGCACTGCACTCTCACCGGTATCTGACTGATCATTCCTGACCATCTCCCCTCCAAGCGGATCGATTGTACAGTTCCTCAATATTAGTTTGTGCCCTTCTTCTCCCCTTTGTTGTTCTATCATTTGTCACCGTTAACATTTATGCTTTTACGCCATAAACTTATTCTCTCCTTCGATCTATACATGTGTACTCTGATGAAGTGTTTAACGATTCTGCCAGCGTTACATGACCGGAAGCTAGTCCAGGTGATCTAGTCCCCGGTGTGCTACTCCCTAGACATCCTCGGACGCTACAGCCCCACGCTCTTTGTCGATTAGCTGATGGAGCCGCCCGCGTCTTGTCACCATCCCATCAACGTGCGCGTCCATTGATTGGCTGCAAGCAACAAAACAAATACGCACTCGGGACCGAGAATCTCAGCAGCAGACATTTGAATTACAGTTGCCTCAAGTAACAGTACGTGGTATCTGCTTGCAGAGCCTCTTGTACACTCTTTCTCTCAGTTAACTTTGGTCCAGCCCGATCCGTCTTACATGACTTCTGACCTGAGCTTTGGCGTTTTCGATCATTGGAATGTTGCGTCAGCGTCCCACTGAATTCCGACAAGCGTAGCAGGTAACCTCAAACAAAATGCACAGTATTCTGACGAATAGTGATGCACGAGTACGTAGAAGGAAAGTGGATAGAGGTCTGAGACGTTTTGTTTGGGGAAATTTGTAGAAGAACCAAATGTCAAGGGCAATAAGACAAACAGAAAAAAGTTAGCATTAGTACAAGTTTCTGCCGAATCTAAAAATTTCTATCTTTTTAATTCTGCAGTGCATGGCTATTAGTCATGTAAGATCTTCGATTCGCTTTTCTTTCAGCTTTCGTAAATCGTAATTTCTTCTGCATTTCTATTTAAACCATCATCAATAAACATCAGTTACGAAATTACGACAATTACCTGCTCACAGGTGGACGAACAAGCCATCACTGCACCGGTGAATGTGGGTGCTACTCTGCGGTAGCATGGCCAATACTTGCTGTAAATAATGCGCCCCTTGTGCGTAATCAAACTTTGTCTGCGACCGTCTACGATGGCGGTTTGACGAAATGCCTGAACGTCACACGAGTTAACGCTCTATCCTATCAGTCGCATCACATTCTTCTGATTTTTTACTTATGTTCTTAAAAGGAGTATCTACTTTTGTTTTGCATGTACTGTGCGGAACACTTCTGCTATCATCTAGGTGATACTAAGCTACTGGTTTTCATAAGCAAACGTATTCCGACAAAAGCCAGATCCTTCCCTCTTGGAATAGTGCGGAACAGTACAGATATGTGCAGTGGCATTAGATTAACCTGTTGTCCTTTTACCACTACTGATCACCAAGTAGAGGAGGAATTAGAGTTCAATGGGGTGAAAATAGAGTTAGATTCTGACAATGGAAATGACTGATCCTACCTTTTCAGTGACTCGCGATGCGTGCTTTCAAACAGCCTCCCACCAACCATGCGATCCAAAACTTTGGGCTTTCATCGTGATCACAACCAAATCCTGTGGGTAAATCTTTAGGGGAAGAAAAATATTACCATCTAATAGGGCTCGCTGGTGTTGATGAAATAGCTGTCTTTGTCTTACCCGTTTGCGTCAGACCAATCCGTCTGCTTTTGAATGCTGCGTGACGTGGTGGAAGGCCACACCCAGTGAACCAGGGTTGTTTTTCAAGGAAAAACGTGATTTTAGTCTGCTTCTGACGTCAGCAGCGAGTGCGTTAACTCGGAGCTTTTGTTGATCAACTTTTGATTGTGTGTATGGTGTAAAGCTGTTACCTACGGATCCGGTGCTATAAGATGTTGCTTTGCAATTGTAGGAACGTTAGGCAGATTCAATACTGATT
Source organism: Schistocephalus solidus (assembly GCA_017591395.1). NCBI lineage: Eukaryota > Metazoa > Platyhelminthes > Cestoda > Diphyllobothriidea > Diphyllobothriidae > Schistocephalus > Schistocephalus solidus. Next base: position 7,255 of record WEDG01012866.1, read on the forward strand.
GGAAGGTTCAAACCCTTTGACATCAAAGGCCAGAATTTAGTGTCCTCTGTTCCAAAGCATTTCCTTGACGCATTTCCGCTCTTTATTCCTTTAGATCTGCCTTGCAAGTGTTACTCTTTGATATCGCATTAAAGTCGTGCTACCAAGGGGAATAATGTGGTTAGTAATAAACCTGCACGCGAAACCAGGACGCCGACAGGCCAGGTGCGTTGCATAAGGAGTGCTATCAGTATGTGGGAGTCTACAAATTTCCCAAGGTCATTTGACCAACAATTTTCGGCTCCTAGCAGGAAAATGTATGGTCTGAGGTTTCAGCTGAGAGGCATACTGCTGTGAACCGACATCGGTTTTAATTTATTTCGACCGATGCACCCAAAACTTTCAACAGTACTGATCGGTGTGGGGTTAACCTAACCTAGCTACATGTCCATGGGCAGCATGGTTTTTAGTCCTGACCACGCAGCGGATTTCCTCAGACTACTAATCATGGTTGTCAATGTGACAGACCGTGCACGTGACTGTCTGTATACGTGTTGTCTTCGGGCGGGTTACCGGAACGCCCGCTGAAATTTCGCGCGATCAGCTACGGCCACACCCCTATTGACGGTTGCAGCATTTGGGCGCATTGATGGTAGGGTCACGTGTCAGGCGGTGCGACGAGAAATCCGCCAATCAAAGCACCGGTTGTCCATTTTTAGCGTTTGCCAGTGCAATAGCTAGGGCACGGCAGACGCATACCGGCAAATGCTAATTTACCGCCTTAAAATGGACAACCCGACGTATTTCCAGCTGTGTGAATGAAGGCCCTTAGCTTCTCAACTTGTTTGGTCGAAGACTCATTTTTCAGTTCTTGCCTAATTTTTACTCACTGCTAAAGCTGGCACTCAAGTAAACGCATAAAGCTCTTTGGCAAAAATAACTTTCTTGGAGTGATTCGTTGAAACCACTTTACAAATTCCATTTGGAACAGCTTTCTCTGCTGGGTACTAATGAGGGCATTCCATTCGTTGGGATGAGCTCAAACCCCATAAAACTCCAGTAGCGACTGAATGCGCTGGATCCGGAATTAGCTTTTGCTTTTATTTTTGAACATACAACCTTTATGCTGACTTATACAGCACAAGTTTTTCATCTTTTACTCAGACTTGTGCAGCTGAACCCACCTATCTTAAGCCGAAATTTATTATTACCATACGCAAGGATGCCTTCTATAACCGCCAAAAACAGGACACAAGAAAAAGAACCGTTCACAATTTATGTGGCTTTGCGCCAAATTCCAAGGAAATCATGTTTAGGAGTAAGGTGAGAGTTAGCCAAATTTAGGTTAAGTTTAAATTTGAGTTGAGTTAGGGTCATGCGATTATGCTAAGGGTTAAAGCTATTATCGTAAGTTAACTGCATGGCTTAGGTTTAGGGTCGGGCTAGGATAAGGATTAAGGTGAAAGTTTAGTTTTATCTTAGGGTTGGCGTTCGCGTTAAGACACGGGTATATCTACCCTTTCGGGAATTTACCGTAAGATCCATCTATTTTAAGCGGGCGGGGCGGTTCCTATTCCCTTGTTCTGCTTAGGCGGCCATACAAGACATCACAACCTTCTTATGTTGCCCGCGAAATGTGGATTCGAATTTTAAGTTTGCAAGCCCGGGAAACGGTTCCATCACCACTATCTGTCGTGCCGCTGCAGTCGAAATTTGTGCTGGGATTCGCAACCACCTCATTCTCGGTGATCTGTTGCTATTCCCGCGGTGGAGCGCGCGGAAGTACTGCTAAATTTCAGCAATGCTGAACATTTTCGTGCACTTCGGGGAAGTGAATAGTCAGTTGGCCCCTTGCTACGGTGCATGCTTCGACCGTTTAATTTTATTGGCCCAATCCTTAGACGCGCTGGAGTCAGCTCAGGGCAGGAAAGGCGTTATGGTACAAACTCATAACAAGCGTCCCACGGGGTGTGGTGACACGTCTAGGCCCAGGCTCACGCCGAGCCAGCTACCCCGTGCCCAATCCTGCCTTTGATTTTTCGGGACTCTGTCTCGACACTTGTCGGTGATGGATGAGAGGGCGCCAAAGATGCTACACAAGTCTGCTATTACTAAAAATAATTCAGGTGTAAGTTGTTGGCTCCCTGCGTCCACCATGCTGTGAGGCACATGGTGGGCATAAGCATAAACGACTATCCAACGTTCGGTGCCGTTATATACATATAAGGGCCTCGAAGCTAACGACGTTAATTGAGTCAGGGAAGCCTATGTCCACTGAATCGCAAATAATATGACCTGACTTCCATTACAACGCTAAGAGGAGCTTCGCAGTCCATTCAGTGACATACTTTGGACGAGGCTTGTAACGCAAATTAATTTGCCAAATTATATAATGGGGAGGATAAATTCACGTAATATCTTCGAGTCGTAGGTTCCATTCCAAGTGGTTACCGATGATAGACTTTGGATACTTCCACGTTTCGTCCCGTTTGAGGCTACGATTCAGCCTAATTGAAGCAAGTCAACCATGCATCGGTTCATGGTAAGTCATGAACAGCACTCTTGTCACCTCTCAAAAGCAGCAAGGTTCACCTAACCGGGAGACGGAATAGACAGTCGGCAGCGACGACAAAGTCGTGCGAGGCATTCATTGAATAGCGTTTTGATTTTTGAACATGAATGAAGACATTCGCTCTTAATTTTTTAGGGCTGGAGTTTGGAGGACACGATGGAAAAATGAAATTAAAAGTACAAATGTGCGGCGACACCCCGGAGAACTGCAAAGGAGCTTTAGCCGACAGCCTTCACTACGACGTCTGGCGTCTTTGTTCAATGCCCCGCCGTGTTAAGTCCTTCACTGTCCCAATGAGCGATTCCAGGCGCACTGACCTTACAGTCTGACAGACTACAACATGCGCACGCAGTCTGGGGTCACAGCCGTCCATGCCCTCACAGGCCAACCTTTGGCTTATGCTACCCACACCGGCTGGACAGCCGAACACGCACCCACATCATTAAGGGCATCCGATGGCAGTCTCGCTTTCTCCCAATCTCAGACACGACTAGACAACAACCTCGCCCTTGTCTCCCGGTGGGTGCCACTACTACTTCCCCGGAGTTAGTAATACGAGATTCTGTACACAATAAACCCCTTTATTCTGGCGCCTTCGGCCAATTCCCTCATAATCGGTATCTGAGCTCGTGAATTTGACGCTCTGGTTACACACGCTGCTTAGAAGCCATAGGCCTTACTGGCTGTACACTTAGCGACTTAGTTTCCAAAAGTCAGCGTTAGAGGTGGTATGCCTTAGGAAGCTTAAGGGTCGCGCAGGTGACATACAACGACGATCAGGCAGGACGAAAGTCAATATTCAAGTCAGTGCTGGTCGTCAAGACAGCCTCTGATGCGACGCCCTGACTTTTGGTGTAACTGGTAACCTCACCAACACGAAAGCCGAAGAGAAAGGGTAATTTTTGAGATTAAGAGCAGGCTGTAAAGATGGAGGGCAAAGGGATTCCAAAGAAGATCAGTAAATTCTCGGTAAAATTTTTGGGCAAGCAGATTTAGCGTGATGGTTTTCAGTCGGATAGACATCTGTTTGCGTTTAACTAGAGACGCGCTGGGAACTTTTACATGACCTTCCGCGCTAATGGGTGTTTTCTGTTTTCTACTCTCATCCTACATTGGCTAGACAGCAAGAAGAGTTCGAAGTAGAATATATCCTTGGGTCCTCCACGAAAAGTAGCTTTGAGTGAAAATCCCACCGCCCGCTGGAAACTATAAAACACGAAGAACGTCTTGGAAGCCGCCTTCTCACGCCACTCGACACTGCAGTTGCACACCGAACAGAAGCAACTATCAGGCGCCGTACCGAGACCGAAAGACCCACGGTCACAGCAGCAAACGTCTAGAGTCCTTAAGCGCATTGGGTGCACTTTCGGACAAAGCAATAACATCGGACGAAATGCGAGAATACACCTAACGCGGATGCCCGAACCTGCTGGAGCAGTGAGGAAGTACGCTAGCTCTCGGGACCCGGCCCCAATCCTCGCAACGGCTGACAACTGTGTGAGCCGTGAACTGCTCGAGTCTTGGTTTTTCGGTCCACAGTCGATTAATAAGCTCAATGAATTTTCGGCTTCATATTCTGTGCTGAGGCTTTGTCTAGGGAGAATAATAAGCCACGTGAAGAGGACGAGGGTGACCAACAGTTCCAGTGACAGGGAGTCAAATAGCCGTGACTCAACAACGGTAATTAAATTTCGACAATTAACAACTCTGGGGTGGACTAACAAGCAATTATCGCATCGTGTATAAGTCCCGGTGATAAACAGAAGTTCTATTAATCCGAATAGGCATGTGGTGGCATGGCATCTATAAATACTTCACACCCAGCATCTTCGTCGTCCTTAACTACGATTTTTCTCTGATGCTAGTTTCAAGCGATAATCTGAGATGTCCGGTCGACAAACTTCCTGCTCCGGTGATCGCATCTTCGTCTACACTGTCACCCGAAATCGCCTTTTGCATCTATCGCTCATCATATTTTGATCCGCCAGAGATATGTTCATTGCGAGAGTTAGTCTGGAGTGAAATGACCGATGTAATATATTTCACCGTTCGACAAACATTAGCTTTTGCAGCGATCAGGGCATAAGCGAATATGGGTATGAATTGAATTGCAGTTTAAATATATAAAAAAACAACCATTGAATGTGACATAGAGAAAAAATGCTTACGTGCATGGGATCGAAAGAACAAAATTATCTTTACGTACTAGTCCTGAGCAAATAGTTCATCTTTCCAGAGGGAAAAAGCGGTACAAGCCAGTGGAGAAGTAGAAAAATATATGCAGATGCTCAAAATAATTTGGGGCAGCTGCATACACGCGAGGGAAGTGCAAATAATGGGTTAACCGCAGTTAGGGAGTATGACTTTGGTGTAAAAAAGAAAGCTAAAAATGAGATGTTTGCGGCACTGAACCTAGATAAGGGATGAAGAACGCACCAGGCACGGTCGAGCCTGGGGTAGAGATCTTGGAATACGATTTGGTACAAAATGTGAAGTAAGCTATTTGGGCGTTGACAGTCAGTGGGAACGTCAGTCACGCCCTAAAGATGTCCTGGTGGTGGTTGAAAATGAGACCTCGCCCACGTGCTTAGAAGGACACAGGAGTCATAAGGTTGATTTCCTGCCTTCGGATTCGGCGCGCCACTGCCTCGTGCCTACCAAGGGGGTTGCCGCCAGCTGAGGCCTGCCTCCGACGTTCCGCCGTAGACTTGGAAGAATCTTCAGACGGAGATTCTGGATGTGGCAGACTGCACGCCAGTGGACTGGCTGCCTGCGTCGATTTAGTACGGCGTGGCTGCGGGGAAGAGGGAACAGAGAGGCAAGTAGATGTGGATAATGGCGGCGGCGGCGGAAGCAATCGAGGTCTCACTGTTTTGTCGCATGAATTTGCCAAGTTGTGCAATAACGCAGAGTCACCGCTCCTGTGACCGAAAATAGGATCAACGATTTTGAAGGGTGCACAGGTGCCTGCAAAGAGTAAATAAATAGTCTCTTGATAAAAGGCCTATGGAGCCACAGTGATACACGTCAAAATGGTGATAAGTTACAATTTGGGCTCACTTGAAATGCTACTGGAGAGTCTGAGGTAAGTTGAGTCGCTTTTCTTCTCCAGCTCCTTGAATCTATGTCGAACCTGTTCTGTCTGAACCTTAGATGTCAGCGAATCAAGCAGGTATTCGTCAGACACAGACGGACAAACGCTAACAGTTGCGGAGTTGTCGCTTATCAACCGCCTTCGAACTGGCAACCGACAGTCACCATCCCCATCATGATAAAAGCATTCTGCTTCCGATGTTGATTTGGAGCCAGGTGGAGTGAGGTTGTGGGCCTTGAATTGTTCTATCCAAGTAGCATTCTGTACGGGCATCTTCATAGAGGCGACGTAGGGGAACTGGAGGGGCCAGTAAAGATCAGGGCGGGTAAACGGAGAATGGAGAAAGATACTGGCAGTGTGGAACTTTTTTACAGTAAGCTTTTGTTCGTCCGATTGCTGGAAGTTGTCATTTTCTTTCAGACCACTGAACGGGTTTTCGGCTGTCACCTAAAAACCGAGAGAAGGAAACGCTCAAAGATGAGGTTTGAAAGGCTGGGCATGTTGACGCCTCTAAATGGGTACACTCGTGAGTAAACTGCTGCAGTTACTGGAATCCAGCTACAGAGGAGTTAAGGAAGATATAAAGAGATTGACCCCATTATGGTGTCTTTTTCAAGATTACGTTCAATCGGTTAGTCATAGTCAGTTCTACCTAGCGTGAAGCTTGATATAGTACAAAAAGGAGGCGTAAGGCAATACAGCGGGGATGATGACTGTCAACTAGAAGGGAGGGCATAACAGCTACACATAATTCGCCCCTCCTTTCTGGGAAAGTGGGATGGAGGTGAATACTGTTGATGAAAACAATGCTTATGTGAAAATATTCTAGACTTCCGTTTGGTGGCTCCTCTTTTTCTATGGTTACATATAGGGAAACATTGTTTTAACGTGTGCAAGGATGCACAGTTGTCGAAGTCGAGGACTCTGAACTCCTGCTAAATCAGAAAATAACAAGAAGCAAGAAAAAAGAGCACTACACATGGATTCGTGTACAGTGCTGCCTGGAGTTCCCCAGGGGCACAGGTGCCCGAGAACTTTCGAATTTGTTATGGACCAATCCTGGGACCTAAATGGTACATGCCACCAATCAGTGGAGTCTGGGGTGTCTGATAACCTGACTACTGGCTACTCGGCGCGTCTATGGGTGGCGGACAGTCGACCGACCTCCAGAGAAAATAAGTTGCGAACTAAGCCGGCTCTCGTGTCTGTTAGAGCAGTTGTGGACCAATAGCAGTACTTATACCAGGGATTCGAATGCTGAAATATGGCGTGCTGTTTGTCTGATGACGGCAGTGTGATATGGCGATTGTGACTAGTCATGCCTTACCGTTCGATTATTCAGTCAAGGCAATTTCGAACAATCCAGACGACTGTTGGGGACCAACCTGCACTCAAAATACCAAATGAACCTAATGAAAATGTATGATTCAAATAGTATGATCCCATAGAAGTGACGCGCTTTCAAAGCCTGATTAAGTGGTGCGGATAAACAGTATGCGCGCTCGAAGGTGTCTGATGACCGAAGTCTGATAATCTGCAGTCTCCATCAGTGCATGGTGGATAACTACCGTACGTATGAGGGCCGAACCATCCAACAGATGCTTTCGCGCAATCAAGATCCTGTGGACCAACTGCGGCTCAACCCTCTATCACGGCGGGCCACGCACAGCGCCTGATGGACACGGTGGCAATCAGCCTCTCGTAACAGGCAAAAAAAGCATAACTAGCGCAGAAACCACTCAATGACCAGTTGGCCGCGAAGCAGGACTAAAATAGCATCTTACTAACACTTATCTCGCTTCTGTTTAGAAAAAAAATCAACCGCCGGTCAGCGCGATGAGGTAAACTAATCGCAACCGAAAGAACTGGTCCAAAGACTTCTAGTCGTGATAGTTGTCGGATAGAACCAGGTTAGTCGACTATTGAAACAACAAATTATTGGCCACTTTAGGTTTCATTGTCGATGTGACGGCGGTGAGAGTGTAAAATTCGCTGGCTAGAACCAACGAGTTGTCGCCATCACACGATCGCAGCATCACTGAAAACACTTATAACAGCTGAAGCCCTTACAAGCCTTCCGCCTCCGGTTCATGCGCAGTGTTAAAAATCACGTGACTACGGTGGAGGGTTGAACTAGCGCACATTTGGCCTGCAGGACAGCCAATCACAGACACCCGCTGATGCCGTAATCACCCAATCAATTTACAAAGCTAGCATTGCCGATAAAAGCGAAAATGCGAGTCCTAGGAAGTAATTGAGAAGAATTAGCCGCGATTAAGGGGAAAAGAGCTTTATTCGCCTGACGTTCCGGATTCCAACTCGAACCCATCACCAGAGACAGTATCAGATACGGTTACTTCGTACACAAGGAGTTGCAGTATTTATAGGATGCAGTCGTTATGCCACTGCACGCCTACTGTAAATAACGGCTACCCTTTCACCGATGACGACTGCGCTCTGGTGCGTTAATCGTTTGATGGCCGGCATGCTGGTCGCTATCCGCTGAAATTTCGTCCCCCGTGTTGAAGGGTGGCGTGATGATTGCTCGGCCATCGGGCTCACCGGCACTGGCGTTGGAAAATGTGTTCACCTGAGCGCTCCCCGAGTGGCCGATTGCTCTGGCCAAACTGAGTCTCAACACCAAATATGGATTGGGTAGGTCATTGCACTTGTTACTGGACTGGGGGCCTGTAAACCATGATTCAAGCAACTCGCGGCTCACGCGATTATCGCCTCTTGCGAGAATTTCAGCTTCATCAAACTTGAATTTGTGGCCGGTTCTCGTGGAATGAGGCGCGACTTGAGAATTGGCCTCATTTCGCCGCACTGCTGTCGCGTGTACTTGCTCCTTTGGCGACAGGTTGTGTACCAGTATTGGTACACAGCACCAGTACTTGTACACAACCTGTCGTCAAAGGAACTGACAAAGGAGCAAGTACATGTTTTACGGCACGAAGCCTCTTTCAACTCAGCTGATGCCAAACCTGTTAACGTTAATTCGGCAATGGAATCGGTCATCAATCAGATGGAAGAGACGGAGGAGACGAAAAACCTTATCCGACACCATTGGCATTGTACAACTCGGGTACAATAACGCCGACCGACCGACGAATGGCGAGAGCCCAAGACACGGCCTTGGCCCGGTTCTATGGCCTTCCCAAAGGTACACAAGGAGGATGCTCCTCTCCGACTCCTCGTATCGCTCAAAGGCACTCCAACGTACGTATTGGCAAAGTGGCTGTTTCGGCTGTGCGAATTTCTGACCGCTGATTCGGACACCACAGTCAGCCCCACAAAACAATTATTGGTGAAGCTTAAAGCCTCCTGCCAAGCGACGTCATGGCAACTTTTGATGTCACGTCCCTTTTTTCTTCTATTCCGCAGGACCTGGCAGTCGAGACCGTTGAACTACTCCTACGAAGCAAATACGGTGAAACCGAGAATCACCTCGGACACACCCAAGTCCTTGAGCTCCTGATGTTCTGTCTCAGGACATACTTCAAGTTTGACGGAACAGTCTACGAGCAGGTGAAAGGAACACCAATGGGTTCGTCGATCTCCGGACTGATAGCTGAGGCGGTCCTACAAGGGTTGGAGTCGCTGGTCTTCCAAATCACGGACCGAAATTCTGGGCTCAGTATGTGGATGACACCGTCGTCATCGAACGAGATCACATGCCCACGTTCAAAGAACGTCTCAACAGCGTCTTCCCTGGCATACAATTCACGATGGTGATGGAAGAAAACAACCAGCTGGCCTTCCTCGACGTCCTCGTCTGTCCCAAAGATTGTGGTGGCCTAAGGACCGAAGTGTTCAGGAAAGCGACAAATACGATGAAAGTACTGAACTTAAACGGCAACCACCCAATCAGCCGCAAACAGAGTTGTGTAAGGACGCTATATCGGCATTTTGAGAGGCACTGCGGTGAACCGGAAGACAAGGTTGCCGAATTACAATATCTTCGACTGATGTTCAAAGAAAATGGCTACCAGCGCAACTTCGTCAACCAGTGCATGCGCAACCGGGACGAACGACAAAATTGTACCGAATCTAAATATTGGTGAGCGATTCCATACGTCAAAAACTCATCAGAGGCCGTCAGCCGCCTTCTCGCGCCACTTGGAGTTGGAGTCGCACACAGACTGGAGGCCACCATTAGGCGTCACGTAATGAGACCAAAGGACCCACCGCCGCGGCAAGAAACATCTGGAGTTGTTTATCGGATCTGTTGCAGTTGCGGGCAAAGTAACTACGTTGGAGAAACCGGAAGACTGCTTCAGACGTGAATTGCCGAACACGCGGAAGCAGTGCGGCGAAATGATGCCAATTCTCAAGTTGCACCTCATTCCACGAGAACCGGCCACAAATTCAAGTTCGATGAAGCCGAAATTCTCGCAAGAGGTGATAATCGCGTGAGCCGCGAGTTGCTTGAATCGTGGTTTACAGGCCCCCAGTCTAGTAAAAAAGTGCAATGACCTACCCAATCCATATTTGGTGTTGAGACTCAGTTTGGCCAGAGCAATCGGCCACTCGGGCAGCGCTCAGGTGAACACATTTTCCAATGCCAGTGCCGGTGAGCCCGATGGCCGAGCAATCATCACGCCACCCTCCAACACGGGGGACGAAATTTCAGGGGATAGCGACCAGCATGCCGGCCATCAAACGATTAACGCACCAGAGCGCAGTCGTCATCGGTGAAAGGGTAGCCGTTATTTGTAGTAGACGCGCAGTGGCATAGAGACTGCATCCTATAAATGCTGCAACCCCTTGTGTACGAAGTAACGGTATCTGATACTGTCTCTGGTGATTGGTTTGAGTTGGATTCCGGAACGTCAGGCGAATAAAGCTCTTGTTCCAGCGATCGCATCTACTTCTCGAAGTTAGCATTAGCTGGCTCTCTCTCTCTCTCTGTGGAGAGGCGAGCGGGCACCGAATCGGTTGCGCGCCGAGGGCTCCGACCACCATCAATCTCCTGTACAGAATGCACGCTGCCAACTGAAACCTTTCCCCTTCTCCAAAACGGGACTGGACTCTGATTACGGTGGTAGTTTAGGCACACTACCCATCCTACCTGTCACACCTAATCTGTTAATCGAACGTAAGTTGTAAGGCCAGCCAGAGTGATCACACTTTAGTTGAAGGTCTCGTAACTGGGTTCATATTAGTGTGACGCCAAAATCGAAAATTCCTCCACGTCAAATCACGCTCTGGGCTGCATAAGCCTAAACATTCACGGCCGATCTTCACCCAAAATGTCACGTAAAGGACACATTTGCGCCACAATCCAGCACAGCCGACGCTCTGAACACATAAATTCGACCTCGTCTTACAACCCGTGTAATAAAAAGGCAGTAAGAAAGGGGTAAGGAAGTTCTGTCAGCGATGCACCTGAGAACGCTTTGGTCGGAAACGGTTGTGCGTACGCCCAAACTACAGGATTGGTGGTTATGGGGAGATGGGTAAGGGTTGAGTTCTAATGTATTTACAAAGGAAAAAATCGTATTTTATAATGCTTCGGGAACGGTTGTATTTGGCGAGAGGGGAAGTACACACACTATTTTACATCCCTGTAAAGTAACAAAGAAAAGTCAAACGAAACCGGCACAAGAAACTTGCACAAGCTCACGGGAAGAATAAACGCCATCAACTGGTTACAAGTGAAATGCGTAGGCACCATCTAGGAGGTACACACAACCATCTCCTACTCATTTTAAATTTTTCCAATGGTGCTGAAGTAACTAAATCACCTCAAAAACCTTGCAGTTGTCCGCCTAGATAGCTTGAGTTAGGTCTTGCAACGTTAACTCCCGAAAATGACGACAAAGGCGGTTGGAAATGAACGAAAAATTATTGGGCTGGCGTAGCGACACCCATGCAGTAGGGATCATACGTCAGCGACGCTCGAGGACTAAAATATTCACCGTCTTAGTGGCCGGCTCTCTATACTGAGTGACAGTTTGGAATATTAGCGACAGCTTTATCGCTGACACTGACGCTGTGCAACAGAACGTCCAGAGAAGACGGCGTTTTAAAGGTAGTCCAAAATTATTTTGCCCTGACTCCACGACGTGATTGAGCATGTACGGAAATAAAACCTTTTTCCTGGTGACTGAGCTTTGACTACACTTGAACCCGCCCTCAAGGGGAATCAGACCGTGAACGAGAGTTACTGCGGCATGAGTATTACCAAAGCCTGTCCAAAGGCCTCTGTCGGTAACGGTGGGTTATGCACAGCAGCAAGAAAGGCAGAAACCCCAGGCTCGTGTTTTGCATTATGCTCGACAATGGAAAAGTGTGCATTTCGCCAATGTTTCAAGCAAGAAGAACTATTCTTTGTACACTGATGTCGAAACATAAGGATTCTACCAAAGTCTGTGAGGATAAAACCGACAAGGAAGTCATCCCAGGGCTTTCAAGCCACTATCCGCTTTGGCTATCAAATTCTTGGAGCCTTTATAACAGGTGCGCACTATCGACTTCGTAAATTTAAAGATCAGAAGGAAGATCACATGCAATTTTGCAAGGACTGTATACACCCTATATTGCCCCTGTAATGCTCAACGCGTCAAACCCCTAGCACCACCGTTCCCGTATTACACGAACCTGAGGTTGCTAGCTTTCTTAATGCTGTACATAACCTACCGTCAACGGCTCGGTAATGTTATTAACGTTCTTAAGGCATTTAGGCGTGCGTGACTCGAGAACGAGATCCAAACAAGACGGGTTGCAGGGTGGACATAGATAGGCCGACCACATATCCACAGTGTAGCACATTATTCAACTCCGTCACGACTGCCAGTAATCGATGCTTTACTGACTTCATAGCAGCATTCGATTTCGTTCGCCGCGAGTCTCTGTAACGAGCGGTGAAATAGGACGATACAACGGTAAAAAAGCAATCATTACAAAGGCCTGTTATTTTTTGTTATTGCCGGCGTTTTAGTTCAGAATATTGTTTCTCGGCCATCCAATATTCGGCAAAGTTGCATTCTGTCGCCTGTCCTGTTCAACTAAGCCATTAACTGGAAGGACCTTACTCGGATTTCATGGAATCGAAGTTGAATCTCTACGGCAGCTGACTGGCTTTGAGGGGCTTATTCTCCTGAATCGATGCTGCTCATGGGCCTTCGCAGTCCATATCATGCGTCTATGGACGCGACGTGATATATTCAGAGCTACAAGGATTAGTATGTGTCGGGCACCTTCCGATCAGTCCACCTGTACAATCATGAATGCTAGTCTGCGCGCCTGGGAAAGGAACAAAGCTGAAGGTATCTTACCACTATTAACTGCAAAATGACCTTAAAGGGAAGTACACCGACATTATATTGAAAAACAGCCCAGAAGCACCGCAACAACATCGCGGATATTTCGAGCCATTCAAGAAATATTACTGAGGTGTTCTGAACACATCCTTTATCGTGCGCCCCATGAGTTCGGTTTTGCTGCTCTGTTCGGTCTTGGGCCGTTGCCTACATGGAGGCACTGAGGAGATCGAGGTGATGCTTTGACCCTCGTTATTCGGTTCCTGTCGCTGGGAGGGACGGTGAATCGAAATCACCAGGTCTGCTGCCACAGAGCATCACGCGTTGCGACCCATTGAGGCTGGCTTGACCAGGCATGAACACAGTCGTACCAAGTAGGAGTAAATGTAAGCCGACAATCGATTAAGCCTTACTACACAGAAAATAACAGAATGCTACTGATGCTGCCGTAAAAGCAAGCTATTTTAAGTTCGGGGCTGCCATTACACTGTCCAGTTGAGCTTGTATGACATAAGCATCCCGCACGCGCAGGATAGATAGTTACTTTCGTACTAGACTTAGTAAAATTATCGTAACTTGAGGATTGTCTTTCCAAATAACCTAAATATTCTGATATGTAACAAATGTAGTTGCCTATAAGGCTATCAATACTGGTAACTTATTTTTGCAACCAGGGACAATAAGCGACGTGAAAAGGTAATAGCCATACCCGTGCTAAATATTCTCTGACCACGGCTGATTCCAAAAGCGATGCGTTTGGAGAAGAACAGGCAACGGGAGCGAAAATCTTTTTGGGCGAAGGTGAATAAGAATCCCGATCGGAGTGATTGGTTGACTTCGTCGTTTCCCGTAAAGCCAACCCGAGGCTACTAGGGTCAGTAACTACTGTAGGTGTTGAGTGATCGTTGGTAAAGGTAACATTTAAGACCAGTGAAGATGGAGGGGAGACGCACACCGCAACTTTAAAGGAGGCATGGGAAGAAAGCGGTGACGGTTGATCCGACGCCTCGATCAGGTTCCCGCAGTAGGGGCCACTTGAAGCGAAGGCCTCTCGGTCGTTAGTTGAACCGATATCCTGGGGGTTGAGCAGACTGTAGAGGTTGCTTTTCTGACTTCCCGAAAAAGAGAACGACGTCCGTGCAAGAGGTTTCAGTTTATTTGTTGGAAGTTGGCCATCAGCTACCTGGAGAGTCGTTTGTTCCAGGTACGTTTTGGGTAACTGTTTCACAAGCGACGGCTAGTAGAAAGCAAAAAAGAGGTCGAGTTGTCAGTTATACAGAAAAAAGAAAATGATATTTGCATACTTTAATGGCAAAGTAATTAAGTAACTGAACAGGCCAGTTTATGAGCAGGATAAAAATTATTGTTGATAATCCCAAGTCAGAAAGTTCGGGCAAGGATGAGGTTCTGCTAAAGAAGAAAAAGCAAATTAAACAAAATTGCGAGTAAAGAAGTGGTCAGTGAGATCATTGAGATGATCCTCTACAATTCCTGACGCTTATAGGGCTTGCAAAAATACAAGCAAAGAGATCTGTGAAGAAAATGCTTCCTGAGTTGATAAAAATAGCTTAAGGTAAATAAGATGCGAGCCAGCCCAGTCATAACGTGGAACTTCCGTAATACCCATACGCGAGGCTGGAAAACAGTTAAGGCTATAATTTTATTGGCAAACAGAAAATCCAGGATTTTCGGGACTACTTAAGTAGATAAATATAGACGGCTTGTAGTTCAGCATAAATGTAACCACAAGTTGTCCTGGTGAAGGCACAGAACGTTGCTTCCATGCTCCATCGGCAAATTTGTGTTTTGCACGCGACGCTTGCGAATTCCCTATTGCATTTCACATGTACGGTTGTATTTACGCGTATACCAAAGCTGATTAGCCAGAAGATAACCTATGCACATATCCTGATAAACAATAAATCGACGCCAACGCTTACACGCATTTAATCACGTATGCTTTCGGCGTAACTCATACTGAACTCCTTACCGACAGTAGTTGCCAGGGTATATCGGCAGGTAACTGACAGCATTTTATTGATTTTAGCCTTTTGCAGATGCTCAACACACCATGGTTGTGGAATTTAAGCTTAAACCTGGTAACTAACGGGCATATCTCGAGACTAACTGTTTTCGGAGGATTCAAGCATAGGATGCTGGCCCAATTGTTGGAGGAATTCTGAAGAGAACGTTCTTTCATAAAGCTGCTTTGCTAAGAATATTGACGTGGATGCCACCGAACCATGATATAGTGAATGACTCAAATCTCAAGGGATGCATTACGGCTGAGCCTTAGGAGATGATCTACGCTACTGTGAACGTCCAGGAAGAGGAGTTGCAAGTGCGAACAGTGCTACTTGCGCTGGCCTGTAAGATATAATGCCTATTGTTAGGACACTTCTGACAGACCTACCGTTAAACCCAAGAACAGCGCTCTGTACAAGACCACTGTGAATTGCGTAGGTAATGGATGACGGTTTGCATGAAAATGCAAGCTTATTTCGTCGGCCAGAGCCTAAGTTGGCCAGCATACTACCAAATATCAAGAGTTCAAGAAGAAATTCAGTTTTGATTTGTAGTCTTCTATGCATCATATGTGTAAAAACGAAATGTGGTCCATCATGCGCAGCATGTAAAGACCATAGGTGGGGTCTTTGTAGTGGGTATAAACTGTGGAGATGGCGAACTATGAAATGTGACGGCCATGTTCGCGCAGTTGAGAACCTTTACAGGTAAGGTATAACGAACTTCAAACGAAAAAGTGCAATGAATTCTCTTCGGTCAGTGTTATACGTGATGCTTCTGTGAGTATTCATCAAACAAATAAAAATCAATACATGCAAAGGGCGTGGTTATTGTAGCGACGAGAAAAGACGACGTACGGTGATTGTCGATCGCGTCGACGAGAAAGTTAAGGGCACGGTCGCAAGTCTACCACAGGAATATTCACAAAATCGAGGAACTAGTGATTTCGTATACTGAAAGGGTTTAGATTAAAGAAAACATTTCCACTCGCTAGATTTTCTGCTCCACACTGTTTTTATCTCGCAAATGACTGGAGATAGTTTACGCTGCTACTCTTAGTAAGCAACTGTCTCGCATCCCCATAATCAAGCAAAATCCTCCAGATAAGTGAAAATAATTTTGCACCACCGTATGCGCGGATGTACTAGCGCAAAACCCACACAGCGACATCAACTTAGAAGATGTTGTGAGAGATGGAGCAATGGGCTTCCCTCGTCTGTATTTGAGGATTACCTAGGGAAAAACGAAGCGGCTTCTGTGAGGGCTACGCAGTCTAGAGTTGGAGACTGTACAAGATTTCGTTTACTAACGGGCGCCTTTGAACTTTCAGTACAATCATTTGAAATGAGCATTAGTATCACTCTTCGCGAACACTTCACGTCGAGCCCCCAGCTCAGTGCATATACTGTCGAGCATATTAATTACTATAAAAAGTAAAACAATTTTCAGGACGGTTTGGCTGCTGCCCTTAAAATTACGCTCAGTCAGCAGTCTACAGCTGATATTTCAGATGCGGAGGCCTCTCAGTTGAACCATACCCCCCTAACAACACACAGTAGACTTATGCCAGTATATTCTGAGTATGGTTGTGCTATTAAATTGCCCACACGCACATTTGCTGGGCTAAGCACGCGATACAATTACTTCGGGGAGTACCAGTCCACATTATGACTGCCACTGGTTTGTGGCTGACCAACACGAAATAAAGAAGTCGACATATTGTCTGCACGAGTGTACTCAAAAGCGGCGCTGACGCGAATCGGGCATTAAAGGTGCGCACAGCAGTCTGATAGCGTATAAAATCGATTTTGCACTCACTGACGCAGCATGTCAATGTCAGGAGGGAAGCAGACAGGCTAGAGACCGATAAGCATGATGTTGATCACAGTCATTTTTGGCGTGTTTACGAATAATATCTAACAACGTAGGTGTTTAACTCTCGCGCTGTTATCAGTTCCTAACCGCTTAAATGTTTCCCATAGAATAGAAGAGCACTTTAGGGGGGTATCGCACGAAAACTTGAAAAACTTGAAAGGAGTGATGTAACATGCTAGAAATTTTGTTTCAGAGCCATTTCAGCTTTAATTATTTCAAAAGCAGTTAGTATCTGAAGGTATGACGAGCAATTATGAGTGGGAAGTTAACAGTTCTGTGTAAGGCTCGGTATTATACAGGTGTTGATGACCGTCTGAACGGGTGCTGCGGGCCATTCATGCATGTACACCACACTGTGGAACATTCTTTTAAATCCAAAGGCACTGCATGTAGCATAGTTGCAATGCCTTAGAGACGGTATTTTTAAGTCATATAAGTAATACTGTCACAATATGGGTAGTTTCGAACGTATTACGGAGCTACTTTGGTAAAGATGGTATACCGGTATGTATTACGCAGTCGTTACCCAAGTAAAAGAGTCGGTAGACGGAGTTAAAGCCAGATGCTTGATGCGGAAATTTACTTTGGTCTATCGGGGCAGAACGATGCCGTCGCATGCAGCCGAAAATCCCGAGCGAATGAAGTGAACACTACTGACTTGGACAAATGTTAAGTTCGGGTTTTTACCGTTTCTTAATTAAGCCAAGAATTTTAAAGTGGAAAGTTGCATATGCAACCTACGTTCACGAGCAATGTTGCTCGTGAAAGTAGGCTGAATTTCTGATCGGGCTCTTCGACGAGCCCTCTCGGACAGGTGAATTTCAATTAGGATGTAACAACTAAACGAAATAACTGCAATATAATTGTTGTGGCTAGGCTGCAATTTAGAAGCACGATTGTGTTTTGAAACCTAGACGGTAAGAATTAATTAATTCAGAAAGATCAGGCCTCGAGGCCTGGCAAATAAAGCAGCGAGCGAAATTGCCAGCAAGTTAAAAAGGGTAATTACCGCGCAAAAAGAGACGGCACGCCGCCTCCCTATTTCAGCCATTCGACAAGTACGCGCGTATGACTCAAACGGCGCCTGATATGCCAAAGGATGAGGTATAAGTAGACCAAGGATATTATATAATCGTTAGATTTCGCGCCGTTTTCTATTGGCCATTGACCTTCTTCGATGATTGGTTGACGGTAGTGGCAAGGGCAACGGCGAAAGGATTAACCTGTCGTAAGAGACGAAGGCCCGGCCGGGAGCTTTACCCTTATTCATTCAAACGATAAATATTTTGAGTGGACTTATACCGTGCCTCAAGGTCCCCTCTGCATAGCTACTCCTCACAGAACCCTTTATAAGCTTCTTTTCATCGATATATATCTCGCTCACATACCTTTCAGTTCAGT